>CACRXK020014477.1:0-13049 GCA_902702795.2 Paramuricea clavata
ATCCTTTCCCTACAGTCGTCACAGGTCGTTGTCTTGAAGCGACACAACTCGCGCTCATGATGCTTTACATCGCGTTTATTCACGACTTCATCACAACCGTCATTCGAACAAGTGACAGGCATGAAATCACAGTCCTGAACGTGTGCTTGTAAAGCCTCAAGCTCAAGAACTGCATCACAACCTCTCGCTGCATGATCGCAACTGATCTTCAAACGTGAAATGACATCTGCAATAAGTCTCGGTGCCTTACGCAGTGTCTCTGCCGTCAGTTTCTCTCGACAGACAGGACAACTATGCGAGGTCTTCTCCAGATGCTTCTTGATACAACCAGAACAGAAATAATGTTCGTTGTTCTCACATTGCATTGGATCTTTTAAAACACCAAAGCAGATAGGACAGGTAAAGCTCGTGTCTATAGTGGACTGAAAGCGATTTGTGTCGAAACCCTCGGCCATATTCTTCGACTTTACGACACAATAAAGTCACATATTCTTAGCAAACCAGAAATGCTTCACATGTTCAGACGATCTTCAACATACCTCTTTCTGTACAGACAAATTTAAAACAGAATTTAGGAATACAGTTCCAGGCAAATCACGCCCTTTTCGCTCACGCTCAATTTTTCCCGAGAACTGGTCTTCCAGGAAATACAAATTTCGAAAGCAGTCTTGTGATTAGAGGTCATAACCTTTGCAACCATATTTGGCTGATACATGCAAAAATAGAAAAGACAAGACATCTTGAGAATACAATATATGATTCAAAACAAGACGCACAGTCTCAAGAATGTAAATTTTCGAAGTCATCTTCAGACAGAAAGAAGATGAAGACTTTATTTCAAAATGAAGATGAAGACTTTATTTGAAGAAGAAGACTTTATTTCAAAGTCATCTTCTGTCTGAAGATGACTTTGAAACAAAGTCGAAAATTTACAGTCTCAACCTGCGTTTTGTTTTGAATCATATGACATGTTGTATTCTCAAGATGTCTTGTCTTTTCGGAATTTGTTTTGTACTTTCCTAAATTGTCGGCTGGTCATGGTTTTTATGCTTATACTGATGAGTGCATGTGCTCTACCAACTATATATAAACTGTACTGGGATGTTGTATTCTCAAGATGTCTTGTGTTTTCGTTATTTGTTTTGTACTTTCCTAAATTGTCGGCTGGTCATGATTTTTACGCTTATACTGATGAGTCATGTGCTCTACCAACTCATATAAACTGCACTGGGGAAAACCAGTAAACCAGAATAATTTAGTCAAACATGTTTTGCAAGTTTGATTTGATTTTGAAGAAATTCAAGATAGTTAATTAGAAATCTGCTTAGAGCATAGGAGGTATGAATTGAATATATGGAAAACGGAATCTCCTTGGACAAGATCCGAAAGAAGTATGAATTTAACCAAGTAAACACATTTAACCTATTAAAACAAGCAGAGGCGCCGGAATATCGATAATTGTGTGTGTGTGTGTGTGTGTGTGTGTGTGTGTGTGTGTGTGTGTGGTAGGTAGGTAGGTAGGTAGGGGGGGCAGATATTCATATATTCGTGTTCTGCCCAATTAATTTCTTTTGAAATCGATTGCTTTTACAGTCTGTGAACACGAATATATGAATATTCGGCGCCTCTGTAAACAAGAAGGAATGGCTCCCATAGGTTTGCAAAGGACAACCTTTTTTGAATTGGCTGTATATCTGCATGAATCCAGAATAGGTAATATATAGACGGTATTCCTTGCAGGATAAAGTTGTGAAAATAGACTTTCATGCATGTAGGAAAAAAGAACGCAACACGGGTTTAGTGAGCATAATGAATTTTATTTAGTACAACCCTATACAACCCTATAATTTGATATTCTAGTCTATACAGTAGAGTATATAATCGTTGATTTATTAATATAAAAGGCCGCTTATTTACTTTCATTCTTCTCTCCATATGGTTTTATCTTAGTAACCTGGAAAGATAAAAATAAGATATTTAAATAGTTGGAAAATTTTTACACTTTGAACTGACAGGTTTGGTAACATGCTTTGTATACTAATTATTTATCATTATTAATGCATACTTCTATTTATATTAATGCATGCATGCAATTTTTATACACGTGCCATTTTTGTTTTTTCTAATTTCTGCCCACGTAGTAAATTGCAGTGAAAATCACAGCTAATTTATTTAAAAAATCGGGGCCCATTTTCTTCTGAAATTTCTGGTTATGGCACCTACCTGTAAATATTCATGATTTCGGCTTGTCTTTAAGGTAAAGTAATACGAACAACAAAATTGCAGCAACTTGCAATAAAACCTGATTTCAACGCATGTTAATTGGAAATTTGTACTAATGTTGTCTTGGGTGTTGCAACGTCTGTGTGAACATTTCAATTATAACATGCGTTGAAATAAGATTTTATTGCAAGTTGCTGCAAGTTGTTGTTGCTCGTATGACTCTTTACGGCTTTACAAAGGAGCATGAAACAGGACGATTTTGTGTACTGAACAAATGAAACGAGTTCCTGTGAACTTATTCCATAAATGTGAGAATTTACCTCACTTGATTTATCCGGTACGGATGGAACGGTTTCGGTTTCGTTTTCCTTGTCTTCTGGAACGTCTGTAGCCATAACGGCCACGATGGCCGACAGTGGTTATTAAACTCTAAAATATAGATATACATAAATTCATAATAATAAACTGAGTAGACTCGATGCATGCCCGAGCGCCATGCGCGAGGGTAAAAATTTCAACACGCACTTTTGGGCTGCCTATGGAGGTACTAAATTTTACTGATTCTTTTAAATTTAAACCGATAATTGTTTCACGAATCTGCAGGACAATCGCCTGTATTCAATTAAAAGCTCACTCACACTCAAAGAATGGAGGTTCAATCTGAACTTCCCCCTTGAGTCCGGTCAGCGCTGTTTTAAATTTTGAATAGCTGGACTGAGTGAGTAGTCACATAGTAACGGGTACGATACTAACCCTCCAGCTATTCAAAAACAGCATTGACACTCAAGGGAAGCTCAGATTGAAACTCCAGTCTTTGAGTGTGAGTGAGCTTTTAGAATACAGGTTTTAGTGATGTACCTTACTATATGTGACTACTCGCCCTCCAGCTATTCAAAAACGGCATTGACACTCAAGGGAAGCTCAGATTGAAACTCCACTCTTTGAGTGTGAGTGAGCTTTTAGAATACAGGTTTTAGTGATGTACCTTACTATATGTGACTACTCGCCCTCCAGCTATTCAAAAACGGCATTGACACTCAAGGGAAGCTCAGATTGAAACTCCACTCTTTGAGTGCGAGTGAGCTTTTAGAATACAGGTTTTAGTGATGTACCTTACTATATGTGACTACTCGCCCTCCAGCTATTCAAAAACGGCATTGACACTCAAAGGAAGCTCAGATTGAACCTCCACTCTTTGAGTGTGATTGTGAGTGAGCTTTTAGAATACATGAGGCGTATATGCTTAATTACTATAATGTACTAAGTACTGATTTTGTTAATATTTTGAATATAAAATACTGTATGCTCTATATATAATTTATATGTTTGAAATTAAATTCAAAATAAATAAAAAAAATGATTTCAAAATGAATAAATAATCGTTTAAATCCCATGTAAACATATCAAAAAAGAATTGCTACTGTACACTACAGGTTGACAAACATTCAGTGATATCTTGCAATGCAGATGCATATGGTTAATCACATAAATGATATGCAGTTTGTGGTTTGCATGTGGGAAATTCCTATATAATTTTGTGAAATCATTAATAGTTCATGAAGAAACCATGAAAGAAATCATGACCGTGAAGGATTTTTGTATGTCTGATACAAAATCATGCAGAAGTTTACATAAACTTTAAAACTGTTTAATATTCTCATCAAATATCATTCATTTACTATTTTATTTAAATTGTGTTTCGTGTTGTATCGGATATACAAGCCGGGATTCAGCTCAAGTTTGTATATCCGATACAACATGCACGGTCGCTCGTGTTGCAACTAGTACATATATATAGTCATAGATGTCAGGGAAATATAGTCAAGTATATCATCGACAACAAGACAAAGTTTGACATCAAAGAAGAAGTCTCACCCTGCATTGCGTCCCACAAACATCCTTCTCCTTCAAACACACAGTGACACTCGTACCCGTGTTCTTCAAACAATTAAACAATTGCAGCGTGCAGTTTTTCTGTAAAAAAAAACACATTACGGTTATAGTACCAACACTGACGCCGTAACAAGAAATGTCTGACTTCGTGTGATCACATGCATGCATGTAGTATTCGCCTGGAAGTGTCTTCCTTATGAACTTCTAAAGGTCCCCCAAACCAACCCCTAAAACCTGTCCCCGGCCCCGTGTTATCAAACCCGCTTCCTCTACAACTAATCTATAAAGTTGAAAATATGACTCTGAGCTGACAATACAAGTTTCAAATAAATTTACACATACCCAGCAATTTCGAATAGCCAAGCCCAAAGTGGTATTCCTCATGGTGTGATTCTACATCAATAAAAATCCACAATCATCATTTTCACATTCAACAAGCATATTTATATATGTATAGTTTAAATACAATCTTTTGACACAGCTAGTACTCCATGCAAGGAAAGGATTATTCCTCGTTGACCAAGTCGTAACTTTAATTTAGCTCGACTTAAGTTGCTTATATTCCCGTCCTCAACATTAAGACTTTCATGGTCTAAGAAACTTCGTTACATGCATGATGCAACATATATACTGCCATATAGTAATATTTTATCTGTGACATTAAAAAACCTTGTGGGGCTAGCCGATCGTTCCCATATATGTGTCTGCCACTAATCTCAGTAAGAAAAGCTGAACATACCTTGCTGTAATCTTCAAGGCAATCTTTTAATTTCGTCGTGCATTCATCTCGGGTAAAAGTAGTACCATTCTCACATTTGATGAAAGAATCGTAGCACTTTTGCTGTAAAACAATTTTGATGCTCACCCTGAGTTTCTAATACAATAAGACCTTTCTTTCCCCTTATGCATGAGTGAAATTTTGATCTAGATATGCCGGCTGGACAAAAATTTCATCACAGCTTGAAAGAGCATCACAAAATTAGTGTAATATTCCGTTGCGAAATGTTGTAAGATGCGGATAAATATGCCTTGCGAAGTTTGCCGTTTTTCAGTCATTTTGCATTACAGACGGGAAATTGATAATCAGATGATCAAACTGATTATCAATTTCCCGTTTGTAATGCAAAATGACTGAAAAACGGCAAACTTCGCAAGGCTATATTATCCGCATTTTACAACATTTCGCAACGAAACTTCGGAATATTACTAATTCTGTGATGCTCTTTCAAGCTGTGATGAAATTTTTGTCCAGCCGGCATATCTAGATCAAAATTTCACTCAAAAGGGGAAAGGTCTATTAAATCTGGTCAACTTTATTTTGACAACAAAATGTTGTGTTTTTTCTTATGTATATATATTAATTAATATCCTGTTGTCTGATAAATAAGTTATTTATTATACCAACCCATCCACTTTTCTGCCCTCGGCGATGTCCTCGGCGACGTCCCCATCCACGTCCTCCTCTCCGATATCTTCCCCCACGATTTCGTCGACCACGTCTACTGCCATAATAATTATACTTATAAACACCATCTTCTTCATCATCATCATCATCATCATCATCGTCGTCATCATCATCGAAATCATCCTTACCAGTCTAGGTAATCAATAATGAAACTATTCAAACACTTTTTGCAGTTATGAAAAAGACTTCCTTCAAATGGATAAAACTTTTGTTTAAGAATGAATCAATCTTAGGCCAATGAAAATTGATATCATGTTTCTCGTCCCCGCCCGCATGGGATTTATCTGCCGCATGAAAATTTTTCATTATTCATTATTTTTGAAAAATAGGCTTAACAAGGCACCAAATTGATCTCCAAATCAAAGTCTTATTGCTGCATTCCGCAAGCGCAACTCAAATTGTATCTTTCTAATTCTACTCGCAAGAATATGCCTCTATTTTTCATGTCAGCCCTGGTATGTATATAAATATACCGTAGAGTAGGACGTATTAAATTAAAATGAATTATACACCGATTTACTTCAGATTTTTATGGGTTTTTTTACTGGGTCAAGGAAATTATTGACAAGCAGAATTCAAATACAAAAAATAATGAAAAATGAAAAAAATCCGGCTCCAAATTTTTGAAAATCGTGGACGAGAAACATGATATCAATTTTCATTGGCCTTATTGTTTTTGGCACAAAAACCATTAACCAGATGGACTACCATTGTTAAGTATTCAGTCAAGACTTCAATTTCCAGTGTTACTGTGATTACCGATAATAGAATTTGCATGACATTACACCTTATAGTTTAATTATTCAAATGTCGAGCTCGTGTTCGAACATGCATTACAAGAATTAAGTTAATAAATACCTCATCATTGCCATCTTCGTTGTCTTCTGTAGCTGGCTCATCTACGTCTGGTTCGCCTGACCCTTCCTCGATTGGAAAAACTTCGTCGGGAAGTGGGACATCATCAATGCTCTGTATCAATTGCGCATTTGCGCAAACCAATACGCAAGCGAAAAGCGTGACAACTATGAGAAATTTCATGGCTGGTCTTGAGAAATCCAAACAACAATGTAAAAAGTTGCCAAAGGTCGGGTCCTTTTATACGAGTGGAAATTCGATAGTCTAGTATCTTGCGTGAGCTTTGACGCACGTTGACACCTACAGGTGCAGGCGGGTGTCGACAGCATGTTGCTGATAATTTTGTTGCTGATAATTGTTTTATTGTTTCTGGTAAACCACATCAACAGGATTAGAAGCAGAAGGTAAACCACAAATGAATCAGCAGAATTAGAAGCACTGGTAACCGCTGGTAACCGTACGTTGACTGTTGTGGAAACCTCACGACGTCTATATAGGTCTTCCAGGCTTGTCTAACCTGGGACTGTATGGACTATAGCAACGACCGTCGCTACCAATAACTTTATTTCAAATGCATGTTATGAAAAAAAGACAAGGACTAAGGTCTATCTCAACTACACTCAACAACTACTAAATTCTAGCTAGAATGCTAGACACATGGTTGTATTTAAAATACATTATAAAGGACGTCGAGTGCCTTAATTGTTTCGTGGGTAAGACGTGGAGAATAAAGAAAAGATTTCCAGAAATTTTTTTACAAAATTTAAAAAAATACAAAAATACAATATTTTGAAAAAAAATAGCTCGAAATGGCTTCTAATTAACGTTCCAAGAAAAAAAGTATTCGGCTTATTTCTTTATGACGTCATTATAAAACTCATTAAATGATGACATAGGACATTCTCTGGAAACATCTGATGTTCTTAGTGGGATCAAGCTAGAGCCTATATTACGTAGACTACGGACGACCTTGTACGTGAGCCAAAATATAATCAGTAAGGTTATGTTGTTTCAGCCTGTCCATAAATTCTCCATACCGGCATGTATAGGAACCGATTCTCTATACATATATGATATAGAAATAGTCCAGAAAATAAAACATTCATTTATTCGATTTATCCCTTATAGGAAGTTAATAGGGAGCTTAAGGTTACATTATATGATGAAACTCTGATTTTGTCCAAATTTGTTTTTTTATATATTCATATTAAGTAATGATATATCTCTCAATTCCAGCAACTTTTTTAAGAATATGTTAAAAAGCGACCGAGATATAGGGGAAAATGCTATGACCATTGAATAGCTTTGCGCGAAACTTGTAATTATGATTGAACTTTGCTGGCGTCAAATGTCAAGGTGTGAAATTCACTGAAGTATAAGCTGTTTGTTATTGTTCGGAGGCATATATCATTGCGAAACAATATAGTATTTACAGAATCTCTCGAAGTTCGAGCTATGTGTGATGTCGACTTCGGTGACTTTTCTACTGCGTTTGCGTCAAAAGATGTCTCATTGCGACTACAGGTTAAAAGGTGGTGAATTTTGGTTAAAACAGTAGCTTATACAGTTAGTTATCATTGCATGTACCAAATTTGAGGAACGTAACTAAAAAATTGAGCACGCAGTGACAATTTTTCTGAAACAGGAATCTATCATATGATGTAACCTTAAACAAGCGACGTCTTCGTCAACACGGACATCAGATTACCGAGGGAGGACTGGATTAAAAACTGTGACTGTGCGATCAGTTTGTGGTAATCTTCAACACATATGACAAAAGAGAAGTTTTTGCTTCCTAATACGAGTGCTATGATGCAAAAATGCCGCCAAAATTAGTTCTACCAATTACCTGGTGACGTACTAGAAAACCTATGACGAAGGACATTTTCTAAAAACAAACTACTTAGGATATGATCTTGTAAGTGAAACGTAATATCAAATGAATCAGCAAGATTATAAGCACAATCGTTTTAACATATAGCTGGTTATAGTGCCAATAATAAGTATAGGTCGTCCACGCTTGCTTAATAACCCGAGACTGTATGGACTGTATTGAATCAACCATGGCAACCAATACATTTCAAATTAAACAACTTTATTTCAAACACAAATAGTTGTGACAAAAAACAAGGACTAAGGTTAAGGGCTAAGCTTAAGGGCTCAACTATACACTCAACAACTACTAAATTCTAGATAAATGGTTATATTTATAATATTTTTATGTAAAAGGAAGAAACTATAGCCAAACGCTCTACGCCTATAGGACGAACATTTCTTACTTATTTTAACCTGTCTATAAGGAAAATGAATTCAGTAGATTTATTACGTTCAAACGAAGTCGAAGAACACGTCAAAATCAATGCGAGACATGTTGTGAAACTGATTAATAATTCATGAGAAAACACAAAAGAAATCATGATCGTAAAGGAGATATTTCTCACCAAATATCATTAATTTATTTTAAATTGTTCAGAAGAATACGAATGCTCTCATCAAGACGATACACAACTAGCCATTTGTTGCATGTATATCGGATACAACACCGGCGGCAACATTTCCGTGTCGGTAACATTTCATGTTGTAAATAGTACTTAATAATTTCTATATTGTATATATTATTCCCATACATACATATATAAATTATTTCAATTAGTATACTGACGAACTAACAACATTGACTGACTATTTGAAAATCACTGAGCCAATTAATAAATCTATTATATATTCAATCTAGACTAGCAATGAAAATCACTATGTTAAAACTAACCCTGGATTGAGTCGGGACATGTACATTAGGCTAATCGTATAGCATTATCCGGCCTTTCTACAACCGGCGTTGTGAAAACCCGGAATGCCGGAATATCACGGAATATGGCGGAATATCACGGAATATGGCGGAATATCACGGAATATCACGACACGACATTTTCCCGGAATATATCGGAACATCACAATATTTTCCGATGGTAGCCATGCGACTGTTCTAATATAAACATGGACGTCTGACAACATATTTTATTACAAAAGTGATGGATCCTTCCCATTTTGACGGTAAGTAACAAACAATAACTATATATATACTGGAAGGTTTATATGTTGTTTATATTATTATTAGTGTTGATCAAAAATTGTGAATCAATATGATTAATTCCTCCTGAGTTACAGCGTCTTGAAAAACAAAAGTGCTGACGTCAGCATATTTTCGAACGCCTTCAGAACTGTGTTAAGGCCCGTTTACACTTGAAATTTTTGCTGCGATTTCTACAGCGAATTCTTCCTTCTAATGCATGTGAACAAGTAGATGAGGTATGAATGTTGGGAATACATGTACCTTCATCAGAGCATTCATAACTTATCCACTCGTTTACATGCATCAGAAGACGAAAATCGCAGTAAAAATTGCGAGTGTGAACGAGCCTTTTATAGACAAAATTTAGTTAAAAATTATTGGTTAAGGTTTAATAAGACTTCTTACCTGATATAAACAAGTTAAACAACTGGCTCTTGAAAAGTTGCCTTAATTTTAGCTTTTGATTTTTGGATAAATGTTTGGTGGTATAAAATGGTCAATTGTAACTAAATTTTGTGTATAACACAGTTCTGAAGGCGTTCGAAAATAATGCTGAGGTCAGCACATTTGTTTTTCAAGACGCTGTAACTCAGGACTGACAGGAGGAATTAATCGTATTGATTCAAAATTTCTGGTGAACACTCGTAATAATGTTATGAACATGATATAAAACTTCCAGTATGGAGTTATTGTTTGTTACTTAATTACCGTCAAAATGGGAAGGATCCATCACTTTTGTAATAAAATATGTTGTCAGACGTCCATGTTTATAAACAGTCGCATGGCTACCATCGGAAAATATTGTGATGTTCCGGTATATTCCGGGAAAATGTCGTGATATTCCGCCATATTCCGTGATATTCCGGCATTCCGGGTTTTCACAACGCCCTTTGTACAACCGGTCCCAGGCCGTTAGTGTGTTTCTATAACAATTTTTACAAGTGTGTTAAATACGTTGCCAGAGCTTTGCATAAGTTTTACAAGCGCTAATTATAGTTTTGGCGCGCTTTTAGTTTCGCTTTACTTGATCTAGTTTGAAAGAAAATAAGGCTCAAATTGTAAGTTTAACTCTTTTAAATTCAACCTCGTACCCAGGCTCTTACCTTCGCCCGTGCGAAGGTTTACTCAACTCTTATTTGAAACAAAATAAGGCTCAGATTGTAAGTTTAAATTAATTTTAAAGCGTTCTTAATTCAACCTCATACCCAGGCTCTTACCTTCACACGCGCGAAGGTAATAGCCTTGGTAAGAGGTTGTTCTTAATTATCTTGATTCACCTAAATATATTGTTTTGCGGCCTTAAGGCTTTTCTTAACTTTGCCGACTATATTAGTTCACCCCTAATTTCTGATCTGGTATACTAATACTATATAACTTTGCCGACTATATTACAATAATTCTGACTTTATTATACAATAGTTTCTGACTACTTCTGATTTGATATACCTTTGCCGACTAAATTAGTTCACCCCTAATTTGTGATCGCGCCAACATACGGAAATGTTCATCCGGTAGCAGTCCTATCCCGATAAGCGAAATGATATAAACAGGAAAATGTGAAACAATACCTAACATTCACTATTATTATTTTATCGATAATGGGATATGTATTTGATACACGGTTGGCAATTGACTTTACAAACTACAATGCAGACGCTCTAGCATAGAAATAACGTTTTCATACTAGTATGGAAACGTTATTGGATATGAATTTTGCATTGTAATGCTGGCAACATCTAATCCCACATAAGAACGTCACGGGCATGACTTGTGGTAGATGGTGATTAGATTATGGACAGTTTCGTTTACGCAAGGGAAATTTGTGGTAGAGAAAATATGTATTATTTTTTTTTTGCTTCTGGTGTCATTTTTTCTCCTTCTGGTGTCTGGTGAAGATACAGTTTATGTTTGTGATGACATCAGGTTGTCTGTGAATGTCTCCACACCGGGCAAGCTGAAAAGTTTGCCTGACCGCGGTGGGAATCGAACCCGCGACCTTTGGTATGCTAGTCCAATCACCTCTACCAACTGAGCTACGAGGTCACTGTTCGAGTGGGTTATATTTGGAAACTCAGTCTGGTTCCTTCGATATCAGTATGTTTAATTAAGATCGCAGAAACACACTGATATCGAAGGAATTAACTAGACTCAGGAGACTGATCATCCATTCGAACCGACTTGACCTCGTACCTCAGTTGGTAGCGATACCCGGAAAATGTAAGGCATTCAGGTAATTGGTAAACACGCGAGGGGGAGGAAGGGAAGAATTTCTTTCATTCACCAATTTTCCCGCATGCATCATAATTTGTGGGCATATAGCCCGCGTATTTAATTAAGTAGTATATAGCTAGCTAGATAGCTAGCCTTCGTATTTAAAACACGTAGTTTAATCATTGTGTTTCACTATACGGCTCTGGAGAGTGGACAACATCACTAACCTATGTCTTCCTGTTACCGAGTCAACCAAACATAATTCCTTGGCTCATATTTACCTATACATCGTACATAGTTGGCATAACCATAGTATTACTAGTAATAAATGAACTTGTGGTTAGAGTTCGACAACTGGACTCTGTGGCTCAGTTGGTTAGAGCCCTGCACCGGAATCGCAGG
Organism: Paramuricea clavata; assembly: GCA_902702795.2. NCBI lineage: Eukaryota > Metazoa > Cnidaria > Anthozoa > Malacalcyonacea > Plexauridae > Paramuricea > Paramuricea clavata. The sequence goes on from CACRXK020014477.1 coordinate 12,120, forward strand.
AAGCAGGTTCGACTCCTGCCAGAGTCCTATATCTCGTTTTTGCCCCACTGTTATCCCATTACTTCCTATATTATCCACAAGGCTTCCTATCTTCCCGTCCCAGGCCTTTTTAATTAATTTTCGCGTCTTGTTTCTTATCACATCTACGCTCATGATAAATTTTTATCGTTAATGATATGAATTAAGATTTTTTGAGAATATAACTTAACGTTCCAGAATTATGCAGCTGACGTACTGTGGAGGAGTTGTGCTCACTTGTGCAGTATATCCGATACAACACAGCCGCTCATGTTGTGAATGACTTGCGCGCTGATGAAAACATTCGTATTCTTCAACAATTTAAAATAAATGAATGATACTTTTTGTGAGTGAAAAATGAGTGAAAAATTGAACTTAAAGTTTATGTAATCAGCATGATTCTGTATCAGATATACAAACTCCTTTACGCTCGTGATTTCTTTTGTGTTTTTTCCATGAATTATTAACGAGTGTCACTATAGTTAAAACATTCGCAGCCGATCTTTATCTGATATACAACTCGTCAGTGTGGGGGGGGGGGGGGGGGGGGGGGGGGGGCCGGGGGGCCACGGCCCCCCCAGCTGGCAATTCTTGGGGGGCGCAAAAATGAAAATGGGGCGCCGAATTTTGAAAGTGGGTGGGAAAAAACGCCTTCTCGAAAAAATATGGTTACTTCCGCCAAGAAAAGACATGTTTATAGGCTACAGTAGAAAACAGACTTAGCGCGCATAGGCGACATATATTAAATTACAGACTATTTTGCCTAACCGTATTTGCTACCTCACAGCTCACACGAAATCGTTCATATAGAACTTGATCAGTGATCACAGGCAATGTCTCATTACCGGAATATTGGTCAGGTTTCGATCGAAGCGATCACGGGAATTATGCCCTTTTTTGCTGGTATTATGC
>CACRXK020014478.1:0-13047 GCA_902702795.2 Paramuricea clavata
AAATAATCCCTGCATGTTCATGTATAAATAGTAGGGTGATGCTAATGTACGGCTGTGGTACGGTGTATAGCAACAAATCCAAAAGTAAAACACGATAACTGTTTGTTTTTCTTGGCACGTCTTAAGCACAGATTAAGCACATCTTAAGTTCCCTATTAACATAATACGCGCGGATTAAAGTATAACCATTTATCTGGAACAACCGCACTTTTTGCGCAGTTGGATAACGGCGTTTCTATGTTGAATCAAGCATACTATGAACCAAGAGAGCGTTGCTATACGTCATTAACACAATACACGCAGATTAGGAGTGACTTATCATGCGTGATTATCATATTGTGATTATAATCTGCGTCATCGTACATAGTAACTTACCATTACTCAATTCCCCGCCTTTCGTCCCTTGAATGAACAAAATTACCATCTTTATCCGAAATAGAACTAGTAGAATATCTTTAAGACGTTTCATGTTTAGTTTAGTATCTCTTCGCTCGGTTCTCTGTCAGCAAACTATGGCAGAAAGATAGAAAATGCCAGAATTATACACGAGTGTTTTGGCTGGGACCTCATTCATCTCACGAGTATGTTTTAATAGGATAATCCCACTTAAAACTTTGAGTTTTTCTACAGGATATGCACGACTTTGGGCCTGTTGGCGGGCTGTTGTTTTGGGCGATTATATATAGTGACATAAAAAAGATGGATTCACTTGTATCCCGGAATCTTTCTTAATAGCGATTATTTTTTTAAATGTATTGTTTTGCACAAAGTCAAAGCAACTATTTTCAAACAGGTTAAAGGTGTATGTCAACGCTTTAAGCACGTTGTGGACAAGGCTGTGCTGAACTAACTTTATCTATCCTGAATGGCTGTGTTAGCTAAGTTCGAACGATTAGTTGGTCAAGTGTTATTAATTAATTAAGGACGAAATACGTATACAGGTCTGTCAGTTCTAAGATTCTAGAAGTCTGTAAGGGACGGACCATTAGAAACGTGATGGGGGGGGGGGACTTTTCAACTTGTGCGAATATTTTTTCAAAATTTTTTGCTTGCATGTCTCGATAAATTTTTAAAATATAATCCCTTGCTCGAATTTTTTTATTTCAACTTATAATTTTCCCTATTGAAAAGTCTCTGGACGAATTTTTTTTTCTTTCTGTTTTTTTTTCTGTCGATTTTTATTTTTGCTGTTTCCCCAACTCCCAACCCCCCCCCCATCACTTTTCTAATGGTCCGTCCCTAAGTGTCACTGGAGCTCAGGGGCCGCGGAACCGGGGGGGCAATGGGGGCATATGCCCCCCCACTTTTCTTAAAAGTGAAAAAAGTGCCCTTTTTTCTGGGCTAAAATGCCCCATTTAAAAAACGAAAAAAGTATTTCTTGAATAAACGCCCTCTTTTTCTGGAAAGAAAATGCCCTTTGCGCAGTAGTAAAGACTCTGTAAAGGCCATTTCCGACGTTAGAGAGACTCCATATTTTCAAAAATTTTCGTTCGGCTCGTGAACGTCATAAAATCGTTTGATTTTGGTCATATACAAAAGTGCCCCTTTCGGTCAATGCCCCTCCACTTTCGAAATGCTTCCGCGGCCTCTGCTGGAGCTGTGAAATGAGACATACAACTACCTTCAAAAGGGTAGACATACAACTACCTTCATACAACTACCTTCAAACGAGTCCCTTCGTCGGAAAGTTAGGGTCTTCGCTCGAAACGTCGAAGCCCTGCTTGTATATTTTTCAGGTAGTTATATACAGTGGCATAACGCTCATTGGGTAAGGTTAGTTAAAAAACTAAGGGGCCCCGGCAGTTAGGGGTTCACAGCATGGGCGTACTGGGCGGGGGGGGGGCGTCAGCCCCCCCCCCCAGTTTGTTGGTCAAACAAAGCTAGTCGGGCAATACTCGCTCCACAGTCGGGCAATATTGGCTTATCATAAAAATAAATGGGACAAATTCTGTCAATTTTGTGGGAAATTCTGTCAATTTTGTGGTCAATTTTGTGATGTCTGGAAAATTTGTATGATGTTCCGAAAAATTTTGGTATGTCCGAAAAATTTTTGGACCCCTAAAATGGTACACTGACCGAAATTTTTTTGGCGACGGGTGGTGGTGGTGGTGGGGGGGGGGTCGCCAAAATTAATTTGTTCCGGAAAAAAATTTTTCGGCACTGGTTGGGCACAATCCGAAAAAAGTCGGGCAAATTTCTTTCCGCCCCCCTAATTTTTTCCTTCCGGTACGCCCATGGGTTCACATCAGCCATGGCTTATCACCCAGAAAATTACAAAACGTAAAAAAATGCAGGTTAAGAATCAATGGAAAAATGCAAAATTAATAATGCTAAATAATAATGCGACAACGGTAGCTGATTTTTTTTATTCCATCTCAAACAAAACAAAAGTTATTCTTACTAGTTGTTACATGTCGGTTGGAGACTGTTATTAATGTTATAGACATGGAATTTTCCAGAACATTCTATAAATATTCAATATAAATATAATATCTCAGTCAAACAATAGGGCCATTTATACGAGACAAAATAAGACGCGACTTACATAAGACGCGACTTAAATAAGACGGCGAGTTTGTCGTATAAAAGGCGCAAAATTCTTATGTAAGACGCGTCTTGGATAAGACGCGTCTTACATAAGAACAGGACTTTTAGCTGTTCTTATTTAAGTCGCGTCTTAACTAAGATATTTTAGACAAAAATCCTAACTACACATGCCCGAAACTTGAAACAACGTAAAATTATTAGCCTTGCATATTAAAACAAAAACAACCGAAACAACATTACTGGCTATCGCAAGTAAATAAGAATAAAGCCGTAGAGAACCATTTATGCGATAACTCCACTTTATATTTAAGTCGCGTCTTATGTAAGTCGCGTCTTATTTTGTCTCGTATAAATGGCCCTAATGTCAACAGTGCAGTCCCCACACCAAATATGCCTACGTGCCCGGCCCCCTCTTCCTCCGTAACGCCACTGGTTATATTTCTCTCATGCAATCTGCAGATTATAAGTGCCATTCCTTAGGAAACCTAAACCAAACTGGTTTTATTTATCGACTGGGTATATCAGTTCTAAACAGATCTTTGTAGAGAAAATCACAATTTTGTCATGGATAATTCGATAAGACATTGAAACAACTTACTATAAACAGCTTTCTTATGCCGGTTTAGACAGAACGAGACATCCAGTCTAGCCCTGGATTAATCCCCCCTTTCTACAAAAACCCTGTTTTCCTGCTAACTTTGAATATAGAAGGAAGGATAAAACATGTAAGCTTTCTGAACGGCGCTGGGAGGTCCATTCTCTTTATAATACTGTGTACCAGGTTCTGACCACACCCAAGCCCTTATAGAACTCAAAGGTTGAAACACGGGCAAGGTTGCCCCAAAACACCTTTCCTATCCTCAGTTGGGCTAGTATTCCAAAGGTCGTAGGTTCGATTCCCACCGTGGTCAGGCATATTTTTCAAGCTTGCCCGGTGTGGATACACACTCAGAGTAACATCACAAACAACTGTATGACATTGTTGCTTCTTACTTCTAAAGTTTATTAGATATATAGATATTATGTCATTGCAGTTATTTAGTTCATTAATTAGAAAATTTACAAAATAGAATTTTACTGAATGCTTCGGAAAGCATTAAGAGCAGCCAGCCAAGTTCGCGTGACTGCTCATTCTCGTGTGATCTTAAAAGACTTAAAATCTGGCTCACCTTACCATATTTCCCGATTGATCGAGTACATTGCAGCCGACCATTAAGTGAGTTTTCTTGCCGTGTGTCCACACCGGGGGAACAACAAAGTAACTTGACCATGGTGGGAACCCGCGACCTTTGGCTTGCTACTTTTCAGCCTGCCCAGTGTGAACACATAGCACAACAATTAAATGTTTTTCGCACTTCGCTTGGTTGAACTTGAATGCAGGTTTTGGTGAGCATATATACCGGGTGGCACCCCCTAGAGAGATCCAACACCACCCCCCCCCCCAAAAAAAAAAGTCTGTTTGACCATTTAATTGATTTGTGAGCTCACATGCTTTAGTTAAATATCGTGGTTAAATATGTAAACATGTCGAGGTTGTTATACAGCCATATTTTTAAACTTTAACAAGCAAATTTACTGCACTGTGCTACACTGAACTGTCCAGTCACGCATATGTGATAAAAAGCCAATACAAACTTTATAAACAAAAGATAATGTAAAACGTAACAGAACGGCGAACATGCAGATTCGGTCATCTCAAATAATGGTAATGTTGGGATAGTAGCGTTGCAGACTGCAGAGGAGAGTGGGTAGTAAGGCTCCCTCATGTACCATCCCATGGAAATTAAGCTATGACAGCCCTTCTGGACCTTCAGTAGTAGCTATAGCCCCCCTCCCCTTGGCCTCCACAGCTGTAAGAGGTACAGCCCCCCTCCCACACACACACACATACACACACATACACACACACATACACACACCCTGTTCCACCGCCCCTTGGGAAACATATTGTAGAACTGAACGAGAGCTATACGCTATACTAATAAACTAATAAAGTAATAATCTTTAGACTTGAGAGTGGTTCAAAAATGATGTTTAAGCACTTTTCATACAGGATAACAGTTACCCAAAATATGAAACTAATTTATGTACTAATGAAGATGAGTTTTATCAGGTATTATAAATCCTCTTCACGTGACATATTACGGTTGACGTGATTTGCCAGTAAGCTTATGAATTATTAATGAGTGTTTGCCAGTTGCGCGACCAGGATTCATGATAAAGTTTCTGAAACTTTCTCTGATCGTAAAATTTATTTTAACACGAGCTTTCGACTGCCAGTCTGCAGTCTTCGACATGAGGTAAAGTGATACTAAATATAAAATTCTACGGATATAGCTTCTAGGACAGTGGTTTACAATTACAGTGGCATGCAATAAGTAGTTCCGCCTTCGTAAACCCTTGTATAACGAGTGTTCTTATAAGTATAAAACTATCCTGGAGCTATAATAGGTGAGACCGGCAGAGCTCTCGAAACGAAAGAACAGGAACATATAAGCGTAACGTCGAACAATGTAAATCCGGTTCTAATATAGCAAAACATACTTGGACTCAGGACCACAAAATCAACTTTGATGAATGCAAAATCCTAGACAAAGCAACCTACCGACACAGAGCAACACTGGAGTTCTGGCATACAGCAACCACATTGAATTCTGACAACAATGCGCAACATTAACCAGAACAATATAGATTTTTATTACACAGTTTTATGCCAGAGTTTACGTAGGTGAAATTTTATATTTAGTATCACTTTACCTGAAACTTTATATTTAGTATCACTTTACCTGTGACTGCAGACTGGCAGTCGAAAGCTCGTGTTAAAATAAATTTTACGATCAGAGAAAGTTTCAGAAACTTAAGTATGAATCCTGGTCGCGCATCTAGCAAACATTCATCAATAATTCATAAGCTTATTGGCAAATCATGTCAACCAAAATATGTCACGTGAAGAGGCTTTATCATGTCTTAGTAGCTATGTAGAATTGTAGTTAATATCACTTTACCTATCGACGACTGCAGACTGGCAGTCAAAAGCTCGTGTTAAAATAAATTTGACGATCGGAGAACGTTTCAGAAACTTTAATTTAGAACTATCTATGATATAGTGCATGTTTTGGTTTACTAAATGTCGGAGAGTCCAACTCCACGCAATAAAGAATAGGGTTGACTTACCTTGAAATGGTTCACCTATGGGGATCGTAAGCTATCTATTATATTAACCATAGACATGTATCTTTGCGGGAAAATTAGGTTCTATGGATTATATCTATACGAATCCAATCTATTCCTCGGTTTCTTTCAATCTTATAACGATTTGTTCTTTGCCAGAATTCATACTCTTCATGCAGCGGTGTATATATATTGAATATATGGATTAAGAATTTCAAAACAGGAAGATCATTGAATCGTTATAAACCCAAGATTATACTTGATTAATTTCAGGTGTTATCGGCTTTCTTTCTAGTTATTGCAGTAATAATATTATGTTGACCTAAGACTTAAGCTTTATCTGTGAACATCTGTGATGGTGTTTACAAACAGTCTTACCAAGAAGCGCCTGTGAAATATTTCAAATGATGTGCAGGTGTCTTAGAAATCCCCCAGATCAAGCCAATCACGCGGTTATAATTTTATACTCGAGATTTTTGCCGATCGATATTTCCGAATGGAAATGGAATATTTGTAGATGGATGGAATTTTCATGGAAAACTCACATACAATTGTATGCCCTCTGGCAGGATCGCATTAACCTGCGATCATTCACGTCACTTACATCTGTGCCTGGTACAACAGGATTCCGCATAAGGGCAGAGCCAGCATTGCCAGAGGACACAAGGGCCCATTTCCACTTAGCCTCAGGAAAATTTTCCGCATAAAAAATTTTAGGCCGACACAAATTTTCCGTCGGAAAAAAAATTTTGAAGTTGAAAATTTTCAACTTTTAACAATGATATTTTCGGAACATTTTCTGTCCGTGGAAAATTTTCCTTGAGTGGAAATGGACCTTAAAGTTGTATACAGCTTATATCCAGGCACCCCCCCCCCGCACCCCCAGAAATGATTTGCACCCCCCAGAGGCATTTGGCACCGCCCCCAAAAGTTTTTGCACCCCCGCAAATTATATATATTTTGATTTGATAGTTTCATATCTGATTATTCTTACTACTAAATTTGTAAAATTACCAATATTATGGTCTCAGATCTCGCCATGCAGGCCTAGCAAACAAATTTCGTTAAACTTTTCCCTTGGCCTTTCCGGGCGTTGCCACCACGCCCCGGCCAAAGCAAGCAGCAGCACCCCCCAGATATTTATCCCCCTTCCCCGAACGAAAATATGAAAATCCGTCTCTGCTTATATCCCAGTTATGTCTTATAAATTTTCGTTCGAAAATTACCAATAAAACCACCACAGTTTAGCCAATACAAAGTTCACCACCTGCATTACTTGAATTGGGTCTGATTATCAATAGTGTTCAAAACGTTCTACAACTAATCAGAAAATGCGCATGGGAGGCTATGTATAGTTTTTCAAATTCAATAATAGAAAATATTTGCGTGAAAGTAAAACTACTGTGAACACCTAACGAGTCGATTTGATTCAAAAAGAGTTAAACACAGATTTTCATATCGTATCTCATGAATATTCTGGGTTCAAAGTTGGCTCATTGAATTCAAAACGCATCCAGTGACCAGTTCTAATTGATAGATCAGTGGCTATAACTTGGCGAAGCAAAAATTCAAATCCACATTTAAATTATAAAGCGCACAAAATATTCTTACGATTTCGAAGTGTTTAAACTAAGGGAATATGATATCGTATATTTATAGGAAAACCTGACCTTACATTTTTTGTCAACATAACGGTTAGTTAATAAAGTATATAGCGAAGACAATACAAACAGATGGACGACCAAGAAATGGAATGTACTGCCAAGGGATTTGACAGGCCATAACACCAGCTTAAGTCAGTTCAAAAATGGACTTTTCAAGTGTTACCATTTAGCTGTAAAAAACGTATACGATGTGGATTATCCAAGAACATGGAAATCTATATGTTTGTCTCGCAACAAGTCTCGTAATCTGTCCTGTAAAATATCGTGTTGTCATTAGTTTTCACAACCCCAAAGTGTTTGTTCGTATCTTATTATATGTATAGGGCCGCTGTAATTGGCGAAAGCTGTAGCGTGCAGCATGTTCTTTGGCGAAGTTAAATGAATAAACAAACCCCTTCTCTCCATCACAAAGCCTCCTTATAAGTTTCCAGAACGGCAGAACCCACATCACATACCCACATCACGTATTTTAATTTCGATACCAATCGCTCTAACCTTTGGTGTAATGGTGTTGTTGTTGGTCGTGTGCTCTGCGTCTAACCTTTGGTGTTATTGTTGGTCGTGCGCTAAATTGATAAGGACTAATCTCTTCGATCACAAAGATAGCTTGGTAATATGAAGTGCGGTGAAGTGGTTCAAGTGATTATTGCCATATTCAATTTCTGCATATATTCCGTCACTCACGTATATCTTTGAGTGACTAAATTAAATTTATTCATACAGTATAGCTCTATCAGTTCTAGTGAAAGTGTTTTCCCTACCTACAGCAGGGAACCTAAACTAAACCAACTATATTTGATTATTTGTACTGGAAAGCTCTATCAGTTCTAAAATATTTCACTCCAGGAGTCCAGTAAGGAGGGCTATCCAGGGGGGTTACCAGAATACCAATGTACTCGATAATACTTGCTCAATATACCCGAAAACTTAAAACTCTAGGCCACTTTTGTCTGCCTGCCTGAGTACTTAATCTGGGGTAAATGTAGAATACTTTATACCTATATTTCAACCTATTTTAACAATAACCTGAACCCCCTGACCTGACTCCTTAGTTTTCCTATGAAATATAACAACTGGATTGCTCTGTCATTTCTGAACTGTTCTTCCTGAGGGTTCGGTCCAGTCCAGTAAGAAGTAAGACTGGTTTACACTATCAAAGTTTCTGTCATCACAATAGGAATTTTGCATAGGTAAATTCTAAGTTTTGAAGGATTTGTAAGAAATGTTTGAGGGAATTACTGGGCTCAGTGCTAAACACTATGTCATAAGCTCTTCACAAAGACAAAGTAATGAAAATCACCCAAGAACCCTGGAAATGTCATTCAGATAAATAACATGTCACCCTGGGTACGAGGATGATAACATGTCTGTATGAACACAACAATAACTGTATTTCTTCAGTGAAATACATCTGTACATGACTAGCCTGCGTGGCAGGCGGTATTTCTACAGGCAGCGAAAATTAGGGAGGCAAAGGACCTGCCACGCAGGCTAGTACATGACAATCTTAACTATACTATAGTGACTGTAAGCGATGTTTTTCAGCATCATGGACTCTTAAATAATTTGTGCATAATTTATATAAATTATATATCACACCTAATTATAAGAAAATAAGAACCTGTTTAAGTTTAGTCCAATTTCCTGGTAATCATGCACCAACATATAAGAACTTGTTTAGGCTATGAATTTTTTTCTGTGTTGGTGTAATGTACTCAGGTGAATATGATGCTTGTGATGTTACTCTGAGTGTATATCCACACCGGGCAAGCTTGAAAAATATGCCTGGCCACACGGTGGGAATCGAACCTACGACCTTTGGAATACTAGCCTAATGCTCTCTTTGTTTAGGCTAACTTGGAAACTAATCTAGAACTGATAGAACTTTCCAGTATAAATATAGTAAAACTGGTCTCCCTTGGGGTGCTTATTTGTCCAGAAGGAAACTAAGAATTTCAGAGAAACGGTATTTGGTAAAGTCAAATTGAATGCCTAATGCCTATACATAAAAATACTTCATCATAAATCATTAAAGGTCAAAGAGTACCACTCCGTTTTATTGTTTAATGCCGTAATCTTTTCTTCATTTTTGCCGTAATTTTCATGACAATATGTTCCGCAATTTCTCAAGATTAAATTATTATTAGGTAGGTAAACAAGTCTGGATTTGCAAAGCAAAGCAGTTTTGCTAGTTGTTTTAGCGTAACTAAGCAACGTGTTTTAACACTATTTAACTCTCAGTCACTTCCCTCAAAAATTTCTTACAAATCCTTCAATTAATATTTAGAATTTACCGAAGCACAATAGACAACTTGCATGTCAGACTATAATTTTTGATTTAGGCAAAAAGAAGTAAATTCCCGTAAAGAACTTATTAAAGTTAGTAAAATTGCAAAATTTGGTTACGAAATGTTATAAAATACAGAAAATATAGCCTTGCGAAGTTTGCATATTTTCAGTATGTTTGTATTACGTGCGGAAATTGTTACCATTTTTGAGCCAAAAATGATAACAATTTCCGCGCACGTAATAGAAATATACTGAAAATATCCAAACTTCGCAAGGCTATATTTTCTGTATACAACATTTCGCAACCAAATTTTGCAATTTTACTAATTTCATTATGTTCCTTTTAACTGTTGTGTTTTATTCCCTTCTCTCTACTTAGATTAAAATTTAGTCTAACATGCAAGTTGTCCATTCCTATACTGTGATCACAGAAACTTTGATAGCGTAAAGCAGATTTTCGTGTATGTGTTTTTACCTCTGAGACCAGAGTTCAATACTGCTTATGGTTGAATTTTCCTTATGGTAAATGGTAATGCAGAATGACCTGAAGCATATTTCCGAATACATGCATGCTGCCGTTTTAAAAATATAACGATTTTATATATTTGGAGTTCTGCTTTCGTCAGACGGCAATTTCACGCCGTATGACAACAATTGTTCTAGCTTCTGTATATATTATACTTTAAAACCTAATGCAGAATGTCATTGAATGATTTTACCGTAAATTCTATCGTTCTTGAGATATAACGATTTTCCCGTCTTTGTTTTCAGATTCGATCACGGCTACTCGTTATAATCACAAATGATCTGCATGCGCGGCTTCCAGAGAAAACCTGACAAACTAGAAATGTCTAAATTGTTTTATTTCATTCATTTAATGTTAATGAAGAATGGCATTGAATATTTTTTCAATTGCTTTAACCGTTCCGAAGGTATTGCGGATTCATTCTGAAAATCATCAATTCCTCTTCAGACTTGGAATATGAAAATGAAACTATCGCCGTATAAAGTCTGAAAATGAAATTGTTTATCTGTTCGTTCGCATGTCAGTGAAGCCTGTTTCCACAATGATTTCATAGAAATACCGATAATGGCATAAAATAAACAAACAATATCGCTTCTAAGTTCTCAGAAATTAACATTTCAAAAATAATTTCAACATTCGCAAATGCAATCGCTATTTTACCTTTATATATACTTTTTAAAATCCCGTGGCCGTGACAAACTGAATCACAGACGCATGGGGGATGGTTTCTATAATAAACTGCCGTGGTTATAGTGTCTGGACTACCAGAGACTGAACTAATATCAAAAACCATTTCGATATAAGACACTTCTCGCGATCAGGAAGTTTGATAATCATTCTAAATTAACCATGACTGACGTTCTTACGAAGTTCCTCATGCACGGCTCGACACGCAGAAGTGTTTAAACTTTTAATCTTCCTCAGGTAGTTGAGACAGCTTATTGTACAATATTACCTGCCTTGGACCACCACGTTAGCGATTCGTTCCATATATGTGTGGTAATTCAAGCCTTATAATCAGTATCAGTAGATAATGGATTGGACTAAATCACTCGGTAAAAGCATATATATATTTGAATATGATATACATGCATGTCGCGCTCGGTGAAATCCTTAAACTCTTCCAAAAGACAAAATAGAATATTTCGTGCGCCGAGAAACGTATTATAGTGAATCGTATTAGTGAATCTTAATGATTGCTCAATTGATGAAACGCCAGTCTTAGTTCGCTGAATATATCCTGATTCAAAGTGGACTTTGTGTTGCCAAAACAATGTTGAGATTTTACCCTAAATATATGGTCTTACATTTCAAAATAAAGGTAGGAAACTTATAAGAACATTTACATACTTACTGAATATGAATCCTTAAATCGCTACCAATCCGCATGTGGTTTCAATTCTCAGCTGGGCTTGCCATATTTTCTTTTCACAGCATGTTAAGTGCTGTTGTAATTCTTCTCGTTCAACTGATGTGTGAGAAAAGATCAGGCGAACTTCACGACAGATTCATGTACTCGGAATGTAAATATTATGACTGTATTAAACACAGCAACATCTAATATGTTATGTTACACAGCCGTTAAGTCTGGTTTCACTAAAAGACCAAAGTTTAATTAAAAGGCTTGAATGACCGGTTGTGTCACATTAGCACGTATTTAGGTTGGGAAGTTGATGCGTAGGCCTGAAATGCGGACAGATTTAATCTCACTCCCAGGAATTTCAGATAGTTTTCACATATCGTTTGTTTGTATAGGGAACAAACATTACCCAATATATTCTTGTACTACAATACGAAGCAGATTACTTAAATGAATTCCAACGCCTAGTCAAGTGATGTGGCCATTAATTTGAGATTGAGTGAACATAGACTGTCATCAAATTACACCACCCTTCTTTAGAGATGGGAAAAAATGCACTATTTAATTTGGAGACTGCAGAAAACAACGAGAAATTCGTTGCCATTGTATCAATAGCATGTAACAACACCACATAAGGCTAAATTAGGGACATTGCTCCAAATTAATACCCAAGTTTTCTAGAACTTTTTTGGCTTTTTTTATTAATGTATATGTTGTTGGACCTGTTACGTTCACACATGTGAAAAGCATTTGTTTTGTAACAAAATATTATCGTCCATTGATCAGAGAAATATGAGAATTAAGCAAGAATCTGTTGTCCAAATCTGGCGAGTCGATTTGATGTAGACCGTTTGCATGCAGTTTCAATATGCTTTTTAGCGCCTGCCCCCAAAAGCCCATATCCAAATAGATCGACTGGAAACTAGTCTGGGTTGTTACTATGAATATATAGTATTTATAGCTCGATTTTTGTTCCTCCTAAAACGTCGCGAGCTTTAACCTCTTATGTCGCGAGCCTCCCTGCATGAAGTCGGCTATCGCTGTGCTGGCCCTGTGCTTGCAAGCCTCGGTAGTCGCGGAAATACGTAGTGCGCAAAATATGCAATTGAATCAGTCATTGGGATCGCGCAATTGATGGTAGAACGCCAGCCAGGTTCACGGAATATTATACTCTGGTTGAATTCCTGCATGCTTGAGTTAATTTGATTTTTTGTAATTATTTTCTTATGCTCTGTGGGCGGTTAGGTGTGTGAAATGTTTATTTGCTTTCATAATTAATCGTCACCTGTGAAATTTATTTGTGTTGCGTGGTCAATTGACCCTTCTGCCGTCACTGCCTCGTTTGCCACATATCAGTTACACATATATAGATCGGTGGTTCGGCTATACGGGCAGTGCCTGCCTGGTAAGGGCACCCCGCCCGCAAGTAAAGACGAGCGCAAATCAGTGAACTCTAATAATAACTGGAAGGCTAAGTCAGGGGGGGGGGG
>CACRXK020014479.1:0-10651 GCA_902702795.2 Paramuricea clavata
TCCACATCGCCATCAGCTGAACTCTATCGTTCTGCATTTTTGTCGCTTTTGAGATTCTGCGCTTTTTTGTTGCGCGTTGGTTTGTCTTCCTTTTCGTTCAGGCATGACTTGATTATATATTGTGGTCTTGCCGCAAACGTTATCTGTCATCGGATTAACTTTATAATGGCAGTAGCTACATCACAGTAGGCGCAGTACCTGATTACACTGAAAGAAAACCCGCGAAATTTTCAAAGCTCTTTTTGAGGCACTTGAATTTTGAGTCGAATATACGCACTAAATAAAGTTTGTTAAGCGTGCGTTTTAACCGATTTTTGTCAAATTTCCACACAGCATAGGTACATATTTCGGCTACAAAACGGTTTGCGCGCGAGCTTTTTATTCAAATAATAAGCAAGTTACAAGCTTTTTGTTGTCAATTAGTTGCAATATAGCATAGGTCTGGAATGAATATGCCGTAACTCATGAACCCCTAAAGCAACTACAAAACGCGAACACCGTTTTTTAGAACAACCTTTGAGAAGAGTAAAATTGATATTTTTATAGGACTTGAGTAAAACCGGCGTCTAACAAACTTCACGGCGCGGAAGTACCGCGATTTTAGACTTCGGCAAATATCTGAATAAGTATTTATTCTTTCGTACATATGATCAGAACATCTTACACTACATTTATCTAACTACATTTGGTGAAAATTTGATGGAATTTGGATTAAAATTGATCGAGTTACAGCGGATCTCCCGAAAGGCATGTCTAAGGTATCCTGGTAAAATACAAAAAAATTGTAAGGAGCCCCATAGCCCGATGCACGTGCAAATCACACTACAAGAGTAATTTGACCTTTATAATCGATTTCCGACGTTTCCCGAGTGCTAGGATGTAAACATCGCATTGTTTTGGATATTTGAACTTGAACCTCCGGTCAAAGCTCTCGCGTAAAATCTAGATATTTTGAAATACCGAAATAAAAGATGCAAATCTGCAATACAAGCTTGAACACAACACTCTAAATAGTGTGTTAGATTGTGATTCGAACAAGACTAATACCAAAAAGAAACGTTGGAAGTGGCCGAAGTTATATAATTTCGGCGAAAGGTATGGCTTAATAATAGTGAACATTGTTTACATTGTTCGAGTATATTATATATAGGTATAGTTTACACTGCCCGAGTATGGATAGTTTATAATTTATGGCTATTTTACATTGTTCAATTACATAGTATCTTTCAAGCGGAATTTTTTGGTGGTATTTTCGTATTTCTACTGCAAATACTCGCGGAGTTCTTTAATATATGGAATTGACTTGACAACCTCCGCCTTTATAAAATAGCGGGACTTGGAATTAAAAACAGCCATGCGCTGCACCAATTATCCAATCAGAAACCAGAATTTCTTGTATAGGATAGTGTTGCATATTCCGCCATATGAAAATCAGCGGAACACGAGACATGCGATTATACAAATTGCGTGAGTAAGCAATCAATTGCGTGGAAATTAGCTAATTTTGAGTTTCAGAGGTCAAAGAGCAGACAGCAACATTGCGTAAACTTTAAATAAATAAATGAAAGCACTGAAATATTTATAAATTTTCAGAATAAGAAAAGCTGTGAATTCGGCTTCACTATAAAACATTTCCTCATTTTTTTTTTAAATTTCTAGTCCCGCCCGGCGGTACAGCGGGACCGCTAGCTACGCCACAATAACAATACACAAACTAAAACAATCGTATACAGTATTAGTTACCCACCGGTTGGCCGAACATTCTGTACTTCATATGGAGAAAAAATTGAATACCTTCTGAACTCTTCAGACTAAGTCAATAGGAGTGAAATACTCCTTGTATTCAAGCGCTTTCGTGTATGGCCAATAATAAGCACCCCTATCCCCGATGCACGTGCAAATCACGCTAGATGAAGGAGTAATTTGACCTTGTTCCTACGCCCCTGAATTGAGTTTCAAAACTCAATTAAAGATTGAGTTTTTGGGGCCGTTTTACGGCCCTACAAAATCCCTGGAAAAAACCCTGGATGCATGATTCAGCAAAAAGCTTCATTATTTTCAAGAGATGGATTATAGTTAACTGTAAATGAAATGTTGTTCAAGCATTATAATAACCTCCTTGAACCACAAGATCTTCTCTACAACATTTGAGTTCTGTTTAACCTGCATTTGAACTTTCGTTTAGTCTAGTGACTAATATTTTAAGAGCAGATGTCCACTAAAATGGATCAAAATCGAGAATTCGCGGACACATTCAAAATTTCGATTTTGCTCATTTTTGGTTTGCTAGAAGGCATTAGCAAGTAAACAAACGTGATATGGTTTGTTTTCCAAAAACCGTTAAAATTCCGAGAAACCCGAGAAAAACCGTTCGGCTGTCGGCGACCTCAAAAATATGCAAATTTTCAGTTGAACCAAACAAGTTCAAAAACAAGTAACGCATGCAAAGTAGGCCGAAAAAGATGTGAAAACTATACGTTTGTAAGTCGATAGAAGAGATGTTTGAGACTTGATTTGGCATAAAATAATAATTTTAGCTATTAATTAAAACCTGACAGCTGATATTTAGAATCGTATGGTATTCACAAATAGCGAAAATTACGATGTACCGTTGCCACGCAAAAAACATTTTCACTAAGTGCCCCAGACTTTTTCCTCACGAAACTTACGTCATTAACTAATTATATGTTCTTCTAGAACATATAAAAAAATTAGTTTGGGTTATTGTATTTAGAGTTCGTACGGAGGCCGTGAATATTGGGTATTTTCGACATATAGCGTGACTGAAATTGACAAGTGTTTGTTCCTTCCGGTCGCTATTTTCTCATTCGTTTATATTTTCATTCGGAATTTAAACCCGAAAATGCCGTTAAAAATAAAAAGGCACCCTTTATTAGCAACTCACAGCGTTTTAGCAGTTACAGCATTTTTAGGAAGTGTCTCTAAAGAAGCTAACATCAGGTGAAGCAAGTAGAACTGACACGATTGGCGATCGCGCGCCACCGTACTGTACGTACGATTAAATTTACTCTCCTGATAGAACAATCACAATATTTTTGGTTCTGTTTATATCTCGCAAAATTAGTGCAGTTTTTAAAATTAGGAATATTTGCGTGCGAACCATTAACACTATTTTTATTGTTCAACATTGACCAATTCGGGAAAAACAACTCAGCAAAACGATTACTTAGATCATTTGCAATTCTAAACGACATCAAGCAGATTATTAATGAGCCGACAAGAATAACAGAGCATTCAAAGACTCTCATTGACCTGATTTTTGTTAACATTGAGCATAGAATTGTACAATCTGGTGTTATTCATACATCGCTGAGTGACCACAGTTTAGTATACTGTGTTATGAAAGGAGGCATTCCTAAAGTTCCCCCAAGGAAAATCGAATATCGTTCGTTCAAGAACTATAATAAAGAAGCCTTTGTTAATGATCTCAATCAAGTTCCATGGTCAGTCATAAGCGGCGTCGAAAGTGTTGATGATAAGGTACTCCTCTGGGATCGTCTATTTTCTGAAGTTGCTGATCAGCATGCTCCTTTAAAATTTAAACGTGTAAAAGGAACAAAGACCCCGTGGGTGACACCTAAGCTTACAGAAATAAAGCGTGATCGAGACTATCACCATAAAAAAGCTCGCACTTCGAATAGTACATATCACTGGAATATGTACAAAAAGTTGCGAAACCTTTCCAGCCGTGAAGAAAAGAACCTGAAATCAAAATATTACTGTCAGTTGATTGAAGATGCGAAGGATGATGGTAGCAAGATGTGGCGAGCAATAAAAGAAGTACTTCCAAGTAAAAAAGGATCAGCTATATTTTCTGTTTTTGAAAAAGGAAGACTACACACTGATAAACAATCTGTTGCAAAGATTATGAATGATTATTTTGTGTCTATTGGCAAAACACTATCAAAGGCCTTTGGTCGCAATGCCCCTGTTACTCCTGTTATCAACTCACTGTCCACCAATTTCCATCTCAATAATGTCTCTGTAGAGTTTGTTAAAGATACTTTAAGATCTTTAAAAAGGAACAAAGCTGTCGGCCTGGATAAGCTGAGCGCCCGCTTATTAAGGGATGCCTCCGATGTTATCTCTCCAGTCTTAACGGAACTGGTTAACAAATCGTTCACAGACGGGGTTTTCCCTAAGATATGGAAATCAGCAAAGGTATCGGCATTGTTTAAAGGCGGAGACAAATCACAAAAGGACAATTACCGACCAATATCAATATTACCAACTGTGAGTAAGATTATTGAAAAAGCGACGCATGTACAATTGTGTTCTTATTTGGAAGAGAATAAGTTACTGTCGCATTCCCAGTTTGGCTTCCGCCATGGGCGATCAACTTCTACAGCGTTGAGTGACTTCACAGACCAGATTTTAGAGAATATGGATGGTGGAAAGGTAACAGGCGCAGTGTTTCTAGACCTGCGAAAAGCTTTCGACACTGTCGACCACACGACAACTGTAGGTGTGTCTGGTAAGAGTCTGGCATGGTTCAATTCCTATCTCAGTGGCCGGAGTCAACAAACGATGTGTGGTGATGCGACATCGTCTGCTGCAAATATCACCTTGGGAGTACCACAGGGAAGTATTCTAGGACCGCTGTTGTTCCTGGTGTACATAAATGGAGTTCAGTCTGTCCTAAAACATTCTAAGATGACAATCTTTGCTGATGATCTGGCTTTTTATTGTCCCGAGAGTTCTGCTGCTGATTTGCAATCGAAACTGAACTTAGACCTGAAAGCTATCTCGGTTTGGTTGCGCGATAACAAGCTCACACTGAACGTTGAGAAATCAAAATTCATGATTATCGGTAGTAGCGCCAAACTGAAACAATTGAATCCTATAGAACTTGTAGTTGGGGATGAGCAGCTGGGGAATGTTGCAGAGTTCAAGTATCTTGGCGTGATTATCAATCAACATCTAACTTGGCATAATCATATCGATCAGATTCAGAGTAAAGTCGCGCAAAGGTTGGGTGTTCTCAAAAGGTTGAAGCACCTGCTCCCTATTCATGCAAGGAAACTATATGTTTCAACAATGATCACACCTATATTAGAATATGCTAATAATATATGGGGTGATAAAAACAACAATGTTCTAATGGATTCAATACAAGTATTGCAAAATAAAGCAGCCAAACTGATCTTGGATAGACCACCACGCTCCTCGTCAAACGAAGCTTTGTCGAAACTGAATTGGCTAGACCTGTCTAGTAGAAGAAAATTGCAACGTTGTGTTTTCATGTTCGATCTTATTCATGACAGTGAAAGAAACAATGTGATAGTTAGAGGAACTGACATTCATAATTACAACACACGAATGAAAGATACCATACGAAAGGAAAGAGTTGCAACTAAATGGGGAGAAATGGACTCAATAAATAGTGCACTAAATGACTGGAATATTTTACCCGTAGACCTAAGATCAATCCGTACGAGGAGGTCTTTTAAGACAGCAGTTCTTAATGAACTCAAGACTAAGAGTTATGCATAATGACACTAATTTACTTGTATAGCTCTTTTAACTATATAGCTCCTTTAACTTTTAACGAGCTTCTGTTTTATACATGATTTATAATCTAATTTTAGTACATATGTAAGATGATTTTAACTCTGTTAGTATCTTATTATTGTTGTGTATTCTTTGTTACACAGGACCTTTTTGAAAACCACATTATGTGAAATTGGCCGCCTGTATAAAGAATTTTTATAAATAAATAAATAAATAAATTGCTGCCAATCAAAGTCAATAAAGTACCTAAAAAATTGTTTGGCAGTGTTTTACCCGATTTCCCTGTCGTGACTGTTGTCTCTATCATCGCGTTTCTAGTAACAATGGAAATAGTGGTAAAGAAATATTTGATAGAATCACAGGAATTCTACATTTCTCGTTTTCTGCCTGTTTCCACCCTGCTCCAAGAGTAGATCGATGTGCAGGATATATTACGAATTGCTCAATGTTTTCCGATTTATGCCCTGTAAATCATGATTACAATTTAACAACTGAACGCATTCTGATGATTTGTTTTTAACTCTAGTATCATGGCCACAATGACCAACAACTATTGCGAAAAAGGAGCACTTTATATCCATGACGGTCAGACCTTGGCAAGATCTATTTTTAGACATGCAGTATCAAACTTTCCAGATAAGAAATTTACACGTTAATTACATCGCCCGATCGCTGTCTCAAGACAAACCGGCGCTTTTACCTGATAGTTTACTTTTCACCACAAAAGTGTTTAGGATTCAAGTGTGTTTAATTTTGCTTTGTAGTTTTGTTAATGGCAGAACAATATTCTGTACCTTAAATTAATTCCAGTGTACTAGTTCCTTGAAAAATTTAAAAATACTAGTACCTTAAAAAATTTCAAACTACTAGTACCTTGAAAAATTTCTGCCTGTTTCCACCCTGCCCGCTGACCCTGGGAGATTTCAAATCCTCCACCTGCTTTTAAGATAGTTTTCTTCCAGTTTCAAAACACTGATTAAACACATGGGCGTACCGGGGTGGGCGGCAGCCCCCCCCCCCCAGTTTGTTGGGCAAACAAAGTCAGTCGGGCAATATTCGCTCCACAGTCGGGCAATATTGGCTTATTATAAAAATAAATGGGACAAATTCTGTCAATTTTGTGGGAAATTCCGTCAATTTTGTGGTCAATTTTGTGATGTGTTGAAAATTTGTATGATGTTCCGAAAAATTTTTGGACCCCTAAAATGATACACTGACCGAAACGGGGGGGGGAGGTCGCCAAAATTAATTTGTTACGGAAAAAAATTTTTCGGCACTGGTCGGGCACAATCCGAAAAAGTCGGGCAAATTTCTTTCCGCCCCCCTAATTTTTTCCTTCCTGTACGCCCATGATTAAACATTAATTTCCTTTGTTTTCGGTTTATAAATTATTAATGAGTTTGAGAACACAATTTCTCTGTCTCTGAGCATGTTCAGCCAAACCACATGCAAACTAACAATTAAAAAAAACTGAAAATAATTTCGAAGTCATCCTTCTTTTATAGCTTAGTGAAAATGTGCTAAGTTTTGTCTTTAGTTAAAATAAGGGGCCGATTACGTGGAGGTTTTCAGCCCGGGATGAAATTTCAGCCTGGCAAACAGGGATGAAATTTCAGACCGGGGCCCCTATAAATTCAATATAATATGAATTTTACGATTACATGGAAAAAATTTCGAATTGCAAACGAAATGCAAAATAAAGCCACTTAAACGATTGTTTTTTTAGCCCGGGCTGAAATTATTTGCGATTACATGGGATATTTCATCCCGGTTGACAGGGCTGAAATTCAGGCCGGGTTGAAATTTTCATCCCGGTTTATGTCACCCAGGATGAGATTTTCAGCCCTGTCAACCGGGATGAAATATCCCATGCATGTAATTGCAAATAATTATGCAACCACAGTCTTACACAAGTCAAATAGTCGACTAATTAATCGGCGTTTTAAATGCTCAAACAAGCGGAATATTGCCTTTCGTGATATCGTATGATTTCAGGCCGGGATGACATTTCATCCTGGGTTTGTTTTAATACTACAAGGAATAAATATTGCTCTGACTAAAACTCAGCCCAGGTTCAAACTGCCCATGTAATCGTGATGCTATTTCGGCTCGGTTTACCGGGCTGAAATTCAGCTCAGGCTGAAAACTCTCCATGTAATCGGTATAAAATATACAGAAATTATCTCGGTCATAGCACTATCTACTTAGTCTTAAATAAAGAATGCTGTGACTGCTAAAACCATGTAAATTGATAATAATAGCCATTCTTACGGAAATGCATTTTCGGGTTTAATTCCCGATGAAAATAGCAACTATTTATGAGAAAATTGAGCGACCGGAACTTCCGGAAGGAACAAAACACTTGTAGATTTCAGTCACGCTATATGTCGAAAATACCCAATATTCACGGCCTCCGTACGAACTCTAAATACAATAACCCAGACTAATTTTTTTATATGTTCTAGAAGAACATTTGATTAGTTAATGGCGTACGTTTCGTGTAGAAAAAATCTGGGGCACTTAGTTAAAATGGTTTTGGCGTGGCAACGGTAGATTGTAATTTTAGCTATGTGTGAATAACATACGATTCTAAATATCAGCTGTCTGGTTTTAATTA
The DNA here is from genome assembly GCA_902702795.2 of Paramuricea clavata. NCBI lineage: Eukaryota > Metazoa > Cnidaria > Anthozoa > Malacalcyonacea > Plexauridae > Paramuricea > Paramuricea clavata. The sequence continues at coordinate 8,150 of CACRXK020014479.1, forward strand.
ATAGTTAATATCATGATTTTATACTCAATCGAGTCTCAAACATCTCTTCCATCGATTTACAAACGTACAGTTTTCATATCTTTTCCAATTCTACATGCGTTAGTTGTTTTTGAACCTGTTTGATTCAATTGAAAATTTGCATATTTTTTAGGCCGCCGACAGTTGAATCGTTTTTCTCGGATTTCTCAGAATTTTAGCGGTTTTTTGAAAAACAAACTACATCACGTTTGTTTACTTGGTAATGCCTTCCTGCAAACCAAAAATGAGCAAAATCGAAACTTTGAGCGTGACCGGCTGATGCTCGATATTAGTGGACCTTCGCTCTTATGACGTCGAATATCGTCGTCATAAACACCAAAGTTGATCGTGTTTATGACGTCGAATATCGACGTCATAAACACCAAAGTTGATCGTGTTTATTACGTCGAATATCGACGTCATAAACACCAAAGTTGATCGTGTTTATGACGTCGAATATCGACGTCATAAACACCAAAGTTGATCCTGTTTATGACGTCGAATATCGACGTCATAAACACCAAAGTTGATCGTGTTTATGACGTCGAATATCGACGTCATAAACGCCAAAGTTGATCGTGTTTATGACGTCGAATATCGACGTCATAAACACCAAAGTTGACCGTGTTTATGACGTCGAATATCGACGTCATAAACACCAAAGTTGATCGTGTTTATGACGTCGAATATCGACGTCATAAACACCAAATTTGATCGTGTTTATGGCGTCGAATATCGACGTCATAAACACCAAAGTTGATCGTGTTTATGGCGTCGAATATCGACGTCATAAACACCAAAGTTGATCGTGTTTATGACGTCGAATATCGACGTCATAAACACCAAAGTTGATCGTGTTTATGACGTCGAATATCGACGTCATAAACACCAAAGTTGATCGTGTTTATGACGTCGAATATCGACGTCATAAACACCAAAGTTGATCGTGTTTATGACGTCGAATATCGACGTCATAAACACCAAAGTTGATCGTGTTTATGACGTCGAATATCGACGTCACAAACACCAAAGTTGATCGTGTTTATGACGTCGAATATCGACGTCATAAACACCAAAGTTGATCGTGTTTATGACGTCGAATATCGACGCCATAAACACCAAAGTTGACCGTGTTTATGACGTCGAATATCGACGTCATAAACACCAAAGTTGATCGTGTTTATGACGTCGAATATCGACGTCATAAGCACCGAATTTGATCGTGTTTATGGCGTCGAATATCGACGTCATAAACACCTAAGTTGATCGTGTTTATGACGTCGAATATCGACGTCATAAACACCAAAGTTGATCGTGTTTATGACGTCGAATATAGACGTCATAAACACAAAAGTTGATCGTGTTTATGACGTCGAATATCGACGTCATAAACACCAAAGTTGATCGTGTTTTTGACGTCGATATTCGACGTCATAAACACCAAAGTTGATCGTGCTTATGACGTCGAATATCGACGTCATAAACACCAAAGTTGATCGTGTTTATGACGTCGAATATCGACGTCATAAACACCAAAATTTGATCGTGTTTATGGCGTCGAATATCGACGTCATAAACACCAAAGTTGATCGTGTTTATGGCGTCGAATATCGACGTCATAAACACCAAAGTTGATCGTGTTTATGACGTCGAATATCGACGTCATAAACACCAAAGTTGATCGTGTTTATGACGTCGAATATCGACGTCATAAGCACCAAATTTGATCGTGTTTATGGCGTCGAATATCGACGTCATAAACACCTAAGTTGATCGTGTTTATGACGTCGAATATCGACGTCATAAACACCAAAGTTGATCGTGTTTATGACGTCGAATATAGACGTCATAAACACAAAAGTTGATCGTGTTTATGACGTCGAATATCGACGTCATAAACACCAAAGTTGATCGTGTTTATGACGTCGAATATCGACGTCATAAACACCAAAGTTGATCGTGTTTATGACGTCGAAAACACCAAAGTTGATCGTGTTTATGACGTCGAATATCGACGTCATAAACACCAAAGTTGATCGTGTTTATGACGTCGAATATCGACGTCATAAACACCAAAATTGATCGTGTTTATGGCGTCGAATATCGACGTCATAAACACAAAGTTGATCGTGTTTATGATGTCGAATATCGACGTCATAAACACCAAAGTTGATCGTGTTTATGACGTCGAATATCGACGTCATAAACACCAAAGTTGATCGTATTTATGACGTCGAGTATCGACGTCATAAACACCAGAGTTGATCGTGTTTATGACGTCGGATTTTCTGGGGGGTGCAGGGGGGTGCTACCCCCCCCAATATTAGCTAACCCCCCCCAAACAAAATGTCCACCCCTCAAAAAAAAATTTATTTCAACCCACCCCCCCAATATTCGGCATAATAAATAAATAAATAGTCCACTCCAACGTGCAGAGTGTTGATGATACAAAATAAACGTAGGAGTACACTCGAACAGAAAAAG
>CACRXK020014480.1:0-13044 GCA_902702795.2 Paramuricea clavata
GTACTGTACATAATACCAAATGGAGAGGTGTTCATTGTTACTATAAATATGGGAAATGAAGGTCATGTTCACAATCAGTACAGTAGAAACTAGGAAGTGGATTTCAGTGAAGATGTTACAAGTGATCTGATAGTTCTCTCTTACCCTTGAACATCATAAATGCACTGGCCATCTTCAGATCCACTATCATATTCACTTGAATCACAGGAACTATTAATAAAAGGTTCACATGTAAAAGTGAATAAATATTTGGGAAAAGGTAAAAGAAAATGTTTAGAATCCAGTAGAGGATGATAGGAAATGAGGAATCCTTTTTGGTTAATAAAATGTACTAGAACATCCCGAAGGGGGGATGGGAAAGTGTTGGGAAGTGTGGATTTTTTTATCAGATGACTCATTGCATACTATTTGATTTGCCATCAAAACTCAAAAGATGCTGCTACTTATTAACTAAATTGTGAATACAACTATGCAAGTAATAATTACCTTGTATCATGATCTGATTCCGAACTTGTGCTATCACTCTCGAATGAAGGGTCTTCATGGTATAATCCAAATTCAGGATTGACAGATATGGAAAGACTCTCAATTCTGCTCACGTCAAGACTAGCAGATATAGGTGCAACATCCATGGCTCTGTTTGGGAAAGTAAATTACATTAACCCTGATTTCCAGTAAACCTGGTTTCATTTTGGTAGTATCTCTCATGACAGGAGCACGTCCAACTATGTGAAATAGCCAAAATGAGCCAAACGATAATAAAGAACAAAATAGATAAGATACAATATACAGTATACCAGTTGCTATATAACTCAAGACTTTATATGGAACCGGGTTGGCCTTCTTAGTCAGGAGATAGCCTGGTAAACGAGATCACAGTATAGGAAAACTACAGTAGGGCCACTCAGTGTAAAAAAGTGTCCACATTGTTTACTGGCTGCCAACCTAATTTACATATTGGCAGCCAACGGCAGCAGTTCACTATGAAATTGTATTACAGAGTAATGTTTTGGCCGTGTAAGACACCTGGGACCTAGCTTAAATAATTCCCACTTTTCTCTCCTAAGTAGCGCTACTGGTCGTCTCTCTATACTGTGGTGAGATCTCACTGTGCAGTTATTTTTATAGTAAAAATTACCATTTGAAAGAGGTGAGATGTCACTTGCCAGAATAAAGATTTCTCTATCTAAACATGAACAAACAAGCTGGCCCGGTTGCAGGGATGACAGTTCAAAGATGCCGCTGCAAGCTATTTTTAACTGTCAAAAAAAAATTTTCCTGGCAAGCAGTATAAAAGTTTCTCATATAAACAGAAGAGACATTTATCCTGCTTACCTGGCCGATCAGCCTGGCTTCGATATAAACAGCCCCTTATTGGCTTATTCTGTTATTCAAGGTCAAGGAAAAACACATTAATATTGTGACATCATGTTCGGCAACAAGGCACTACTATTAAAGCATTTAAAGGATAATATCCACCGTATTTCTTACGTTCTATTATTTTCAACACTCACATGTCATTGTCAGTCTCATGGACAATGGGTGACAAACACAAATTTCGATCAGGTTTGCCTTTACCAACAGGTGTTGAAGACAGAACATACGGCAAGGGTCGATCTGAAGTGTAATATACAAAATATATGATCATATAGGACGTAGATAACAAATCATTTTAAAATATAAAGAAATTAATTGCATTATTAAATAACAAATATGTAGTATTTACCATCGCCTGGAGATTCCATTGATTGCAAAGGCTCGTCTTCGCAATAATTCAGAAGCAAGTACCGTGCAAAATCACTATGTGTCTTCGTTGAGAATCCAATAGAATCTTTTCTCGTAATCCACATCTCATGTACGTCCTTCTTTAATTTTATGCGCACAAATCCTATCTCATCTCTTGGCCTTCCACGCTTTGGCGGCGATGCACCAGACGAAGACATGATCGGTATTATTCTTTTATTATATACATATTATAAACACCGTCACACTATAGACTTCAATTTGTCGTTTATTACGAATAAATATTACGAAATGCTTAACAATATGTCAAGCCATATATTCACAGCCCAGAAATTCAGGAATAATGAATAATTTATGATGAAAGTTGTTCGGATATTCGAGGATTTAGTCACTCAACTCCTAATATACGAAAGCAGCCATTTTCAGGGCACCCTAAAATGGCCGACAAGCTGTGACCAAGCGCGCAAAGCATTACCCTGAGACTCATTCTTTAAGTTCATATATCAATGACAACGACATCATTTGTAAACAGCAATTTGGCTTTAGACCAAATCATTCTACAGAAACTGCCCTATTAAAATGCTCAGATCAATGGCTACTCAACATGGATAAAGGAATGGCAAATGGAGTGCTATTTTTGGATCTTAAAAAAGCGTTTGACACGGTTGATCATTCTATTCTCCTACAAAATCTATACCAATATGGTATAAAGGGTACTCCTCTAAAATTACTAGCATCTTACTTAAACAACAGAAAACAAGTTTGTGTCATTAATAATAACAAGTCAGGCCAAGAAACAGTTCAATGTGGAGTACCACAGGGTTCCAATCTGGGACCATTGCTATTCTTATTGTACACAAATGATTTACCAATGTGCCTTGAGTACACACAAGCATCCATGTTTGCTGATGACACCAATCTATCATGCACAGGAAGGACCCCAGCCGAAATTGAGCAGAAACTAAACGCTGACTTATCCAATGTTAACGACTGGTTAGAAGCAAATAGGTTGACATTGCACACAGACAAAACAGAATTTATGATAATAACCTCAAAAAGAAAACTTAATCAATTTCGCACTCATATTCGTATACATATAAACGGATCCATTATTAAACAAGTTAAGCAAAAAAACACCTTAGGTATTACAATTGATAACGAACTAAGGTGGACTGAACACATTAATGAGCAATGCAAAAAACTTTCAAGTGCAATAGCTCTGCTTAGAAAGGCAAAACCACACGTACCTTACAACGACTTACTCCGTATTTACAATTCCCTGGTAGTTCCTTACTTTACATACTGTTCGACAGTTTGGAACGATGGAAACAAAACAAATTTGGAAAAAATTTATAAATTACAAAAGCGAGCCGCTCGTATAATTACTGGATTAAACTATGAAACAAGATAAAAAACAATCCTCCAGAGTCTAGGTGCCAATAGATAACATTCTTAAAAAAAGAGAATTTCTAATTACGTTTAAGGCTATCCGAGGTATAGCGCCGGAGTGCATCTGTAATATGTTCTCCTACTGTGATAATAGAAGTCACCACATGCGGAGCAACGGGCGGAAACTAACTCTCGATAAACCTAATAGATCATTTATGAAAAAGTCATTTTCATATCGAGGAGCTTCCGCCTGGAACTCATTACCTAACGAAATCTTAGGAGTTCACGAACAGTTGACGATACATTCTTTTAAAACTAAGCTCAACAATCACCTACGTCGATAAAATATCCAATTGTAAAGACTCCTAGTCAATTACACTATTTTGTAAATACTTATACTATTTTGTAAATATTTATTTTGTACTTTCTTTTATGTAAACAACCCCTTTAAAAGCAGCGTAGGCTGAAGGGTTATTGTTTGTAAATAAGTTTTAATAATAATAATAATAATAACCTTGTAGCTCAGACGGTAGAGCATCGTTCTAGAAATGCGAAGGTCGCGGGTTCGAATCCCAGCCGCGGTCAAGTAGAATTTTCTGCTTGCCCGGTTTGGTATACACTCGTCTGAAAACAACTCAAAAACCGCTACATAACGTTACACGAGTGGAATCGTAAACGTGAGAAACCACAATATATATATATATATATATATATATATATATATATATATATATATATATATATATATATATATATATATTGTTTGATGCTGAATTAATATAAACAAGACGCCTGCCCAGGTGTTCACACTGGCCTGAAAATAACGACATACGTGCTATGGTGCAGTAGACAAGAATACAAGTCGTAAACCGCAAGCGAATTGTATGGATTTTTAAAAAAAATAAAAGACCTTTTCGGGAGACCTATATAGTGCAAATATATAACTAAGAGTTACTATCGCAAGGAAAGTGCTGCCTTTTTGCAACATGAACTGAATGCAAAAGATTGTATTTCTTATTAGCTTTGACCAAATGGTTTCATTTTCACGATTCATCATTGGTAACATGGCAGGCCTGCACATGCCGTTATATCCCGTATGTTTCCTGCACAAATTTGTTTCTTGTTCATCATTTTAAGCCCAATCACAAGCTTATTCTTACATTGTGTGCACGGAATAAACGCTTATTCTTAGATTTTGTGCACGGAGTAAATAACCAACATGAAAATGAGGCCATTGGGTCAAAAGTGGATATTAAGGGCTATTAACCTATTAGCTGTCAATCTGTCAATATGCACTACTTTCACAAATAACTCTGACTAAAGCCAGACAAATTAATACACTGTGTACCGCCAGATGATTTTATAGTTGTCATGCACCCTACTTTAGTATTTATTGTCTGTCTGCTTTAGTATTTACTGTATAGACAATTGCACTGCCAGTAAAGTACTGCCTGTAAATGGGTTAATTTCGCGTTATGCCCCTGACTGGAAAGTTTGGAAATTGCGCGCCGGAGATTTCGGAAATTTAATAGTAAATATATAGAAGGGCATCAGAATTGTGCGCCGGACCACTGGCAAAATTTTACGATTTTTATTGTTTCTACTTTGTAAATATCTCGGCGAGCATTTACCTCCCTTTAAAACGAAAAGCATCGTTGTAATCCTGCTGGGGCGGGGGGTCAAATGCCGTCAAAACATTACACAAACCAAAACAATCACAGCCTATATTTAACTCTGACTAACGCCAGACAAATTAATGCACTGTGTACCGCCAGACGATTTTATACTTGTCACCATACTTTAGTATTTATTGTCTGTCTGCTTTAGTATTTACTGTATAGACAATTGCACTGTCAGTAAAGTACTGCCTGTAAATGGGTTAATTTCGCGTCATGCCCCTGACTGGAAAGTTTGGAAATTGCGCGCCGGAGATTTCGAAAATTTAATAGTAAATATATATAAGGGTATCAAAATTGCGCGCCGGAGATATCCGCTGCGCAGTAAAAACTCATGCCCCACTGGCAAAATTTTACATTTTTACGATTTTTATTGTTTCTAATTGTAAATATCTCGGCGAGCATTTACCTCCCTTTAAAACGAAAAGCATCGTTGTAATCCTGCGGGGGCGGGGGCTCAAATGCCGTCAAAACATTACACAAACCAAAACAATCATATATTTATACTCACCGCTTGGCCAAACATTCTGTATTTCATACCGAGAAAAAAACTTGAATATCTTCTAAAATTTCTAGAGTTTGTTCGGAGTCAATGTGAATAAAATACGTCTTGTAATCAAGCGCTTTCATGTACAAAGTTTCGTTTGAATACGGCACAGAGTAGAAATATTTATATTGATTTTTCAAAATATCGGGTTTTACTCGCACGCACGTGCCACGGCGCCATGTTGATGCTTGGCCATATTTTATAGCCCGATCAATGCACGTGCAACCTTGCCATTGGGAGTTCTTTGAACTACAGAATCGATTTCCAGTTTTTCAGACCCCTACGATTTAATTAAACAGCTCATTGTTTTGATGTGCCGAAGTTATGTTAGGCGAAATGTATGGCTAGTTTAATTAAATGTTAGTTATATTATGAAATATGATATCATACCTTATTTGTATTAAAATTCGCGTCCAACTAATGTTATTGTATTAGGCAAGCGAGAAACATACAATAAATGCTTTAGTTTTTGTTGCTATTTTGAACGCACGCTTTATCTTTACTGTAGCTACCACAAAGCTTTTTGCGCGGATAATATTTCGCGCAGTACTAAAATTTGCGCACCCAGCGCTACAGTACAAGAATTCCAGTATTGCGCGAATTTTAATACATGTACGATATATTGTCGACATCTTAAACTAACGTAAGGAATTAGGAAATTTTGTTTAATTGAAACTACGTTGTGTAGTCAAACTTTCAACCTTTAACTTGTCCTTGTTTATATTCCACAATATTGTATAAATTCGCGGGGTCTAAATTTTGGGGTTTTCGAGTCGTTTAATACAAAAAGAAAAACATTAATTCAACATCCAAGAAAGTCCAGAGTGCGACACAAAAATGAACACAAGTACACAACGGATGTTTATGAGTCCACAAACGTATATTTATAGTTGTTTATTAAAGTCAAACTGTCAAATCTTTAACTTGACCTTGTTAATTGTATTCCACTATATTGTATATTCCACTATATTGTATATTAGAATTCGCTGAGTTCAAATTTTGGGGTTTTCGAGTCGTTACACAAAGAAAAACACATTAATTCAACACGCAAGAAAGTCCATACTGCGACGCAACGTAAATCCACAGAAAACCGGCACAACTCTTTGAAAATACAACGAAACTGTGTGAAATATATTTTGATCACTCAGCCAAAAGCCGCCATTTTGAAACTGAGCCTGCGATGAGTTAACGCAAAGTCGATTTCTCGACTACGAAAAAAACAGAAAACCTCCAGGAAAAAACAGAAACAGAGGGATTTAAGACACTTGCCTACAGGCCAGTGTAACGAGTATGTTTAAGACATTCAGTATATATTTCATAATTTCCAGTCTTAAATCCGTCTGACCGTGTAGCTCAGTTGGTAGAGCGTCGATCTAGTAATTCGAAGGTCGCGGGTTCAAGACCCAGCCGCGGCAGACAACATCTTTCTGCTTGCGTTGGGTATGGAAATTATATAATACACACTCTAGAACATTTTCATCTTATAGAACACACTCTAGAACATTTTCATTATATATATATATATATATATATATATATATATATATATATATATATATATATATATATATATATATATATATATAGTTTTTCGTTTTACCTCAAAAAACCACAACAGTCTGTTTCATCCGTATAGGAATCATCAGGTGGTGAATAATTTCGAAATTGTTGGTTGCTTTTATGCTATCGAAAGAATGTTCGGAATGCGTGTAGGCGAAACAATGCTTAGGTGAAACAATGCATGCTTGGGTCATTAGGTTTTGTTAACGACCTTGTTTACTCGAAACCGGTTTTTGTGACGACATTTGCCGAAAATTTCGCTTCTTTTATTGAGTAAATTGTCTTTGTTTATGTCTTTCAAAATGCAAAATTTTTCTTCCAAACATAAATTGCAGCGTTTTGATCCCCCTGTGTACGAAATAGCGTGTTTTAAAATTGACCATTTGATGGTATAATCCTGATTGTTTTCTTTTAATTTCCAAATATGTTTCGAAAGTTCCGTTTTGTTTGAGTCTTTTTTATGACGAAAAGATGAAGTGTGGTTAGCGTAACGTTCCTTAAATGTAGTCGCTGTCATACCAATGTAGTGTTTAGTGTCGTTCGTGTTGTTCGTTGTGACTGTTGCTTTGTAAATAATGTTGTTGGTCATGCATTGTTTCGGTAGTGGGCAAGTGTTTTTGTTGTCGCAGTTACAGTTGTCAGTTTCTGTATTCTGTGATTGACTGTTCCTGATTATATGTGCGTTGTGTTTGGTGATTATAGACTTAACGTTGTTCATGCAACTGTAGCTTACTTTTAAAGTGTTTCTGTTAAAAATCTTGTGTAGTTTATGCTGTAGTGGGAAGTGTTTGTCAATTAAACTTAAGAATTCCCGTCCTATGTTCGTGTTAACACTCTTACTAAATGGTGGGTTGAACCAAATTATGTTGCGTTGCCTATTCCTACGTGTCCGTTGCGGTGCATCCTGAGTGTACGTAAATTCATGATCAAAGTTACTATGTGTAAGAGCGTTCTGGTAAATAGGTGTGGATTCCTTAAATGTTTGTTCGTCCGATGAGAGAAGTGCAATGCGTTTGTTGATAGCTGTAGGTAAGTGTCTTGTAATGCTTGGTGGATGGTTTGAGTGTCTGTGGATGTACAATGGATCGTCATTGGGTTTCCTGTATGGTTTGTGTTTTGCGTTGATCAGGTCGAAAGTAACATCTAAAAATTTACAACGTTCATATTTACTTCGGCGGTGATTTTAAGGTCAAATTGCTCGAAAATTTTGTGTAGCTCTTTTCTAGTTTTGTCTAGTAAAATAATAGCCAAACCATCATCTCTATAAAGTCCGATGTTTTCCTTGCCAAACCTCTTACCTAAGTGATTTAAAATGAAAAGGCCTACCAGCTCACAAATTTCAGCGCCGTCGAAACTACCCATAGTGACGTCAAATAAACTGTTGCTTCCGTCTTTTTTTGTCCATAATTTGCCGTTGCCGAAAAGTAGAGATTTTCTTGCATGTGTTATTATTGAAATATCGTTTTCGGTAATAGTCAAATCCGAAGCCCAGGACAACGCTTCATTTAAAAGTTTTTCGGAAATAGATGGGTAAAAATCCACAATATCAAATGAAATAAAACTGTGCCTGTCTTTATCGTTTATATTGCCAAACCATGAAATTACTTGTTGCGTATTTCTCCATTGATTTGAATTTAGTTTTTGTCTCAAATTGGAATTGATTTTATCTAAAATAACCTTACTTAGTTTTCCGGATTCGCTTTTTGCGGGATTAATTAGTCGGCATTTTGGATTGTTTTCGAAATTGTCTTTGTGATCCTTTAAAGATATAAATGCTTCGCGTTTTTTCATTCGTTCAATTCTGTCGCCAATTCCTAACCTACTCGAAATTTCTTTCAATTCGGAGTCAATTTCATGTATAAAGTCCTCTGATCCATGTTTGTACGTTTTCGTGATGTTATCATGTAAGAGTTCGTTGTATGTGTTCAGTGACGTTTCGTAAATGTTTCTAGTTTTGTCCGCGAAAATGAAAATGTTGGGGGATGAATTAATTTTCTTCAAATCGTTAGCCAAAGATGTCTGAAATTGGTCTTTAGGACGCCGAAATTTTACTTTTTCAATTAGTTTTATCAAGTCGTCTTCGAAAGGTTTCAAAAGTGGAATTGAAGGAGGCGATTTGTTAGACGAAAGGCCGAAAAGGTTGCTTTGGTTTTAAGTCGTTGATCCTTTTAGGAAGAAATTAGCTTTCCATCTCATACGTTTTGTTACGCTTTCCACTTTTTCAATCAAATTCTTTAGATAAGCATCCTGTGATGGTATAGGGATATTCTTTAGTGAATAATCGAATCGAAATTGTCGCATGTTTGAAGTAGAAATAAAATGAATAACGTAGACAAGAGTGCACAACCGATTACCGGGTGCAAATATAGCTTAAGATTTTGGTTTACGAAACACAAACAGTGCTCAATACCATATAGATAGAGCGTAATATAGTTTTTCGTTTAACCTCAAAAAACCACAACAGTCTGTTTCATCCGTATAGGAATCATCAGGTGGTGAATAATTTCGAAATTGTAGGTTGCTTTTATGCTATCGAAAGAATGTTCGGAATGCGTGTAGGCGAAACAATCCTGATCAACGCAAAACACAAACCATACAGGAAACCCAATGACGATCCATTGTACATCCACAGACACTCAAACCATCCACCAAGCATTACAAGACAATTACCTACAGCTATCAACAAACGCATTGCACTTCTCTCATCGGACGAACAAACATTTAAGGAATGCACACCTATTTACCAGAACGCTCTTACACATAGTAACTTTGATCATGAATTTACGTACACTGAGAATGCACCGCAACGGACACGTAGGAATAGGCAACGCAACATAATTTGGTTCAACCCACCATTTAGTAAGAGTGTTAACACGAACATAGGACGGGAATTCTTAAGTTTAATTGACAAACACTTCCCGCTACAGCGCAAACTACACAAGATTTTTAACAGAAACACTTTAAAAGTAAGCTACAGTTGCATGAACAACGTTAAGTCTATAATCACCAAACACAACGCACATATAATTAGGAACAGTCAATCACAGAATACGGAAACTGACAACTGTAACTGCGACAACAAAAACACTTGCCCACTACCGAAACAATGCATGACCAACAACATTATTTACAAAGCAACAGTCACAACGAACAACACGAACGACACTAAACACTTCATTGGTATGACAGCGACTACATTTAAGGAACGTTACGCTAACCACACTTCATCTTTTCGTCATAAAAAAGACTCAAACAAAACGGAACTTTCGAAACATATTTGGAAATTAAAAGAAAACAATCAGGATTATACCATCAAATGGTCAATTTTAAAACAAGCTATTTCGTACACAGGGGGATCAAAACGCTGCAATTTATGTTTGGAAGAAAAATTTTGCATTTTGAAAGACATAAACAAAGACAATTTACTCAATAAAAGAAGCAAAATTTTCGGCAAATGTCGTCACAAAACCCGGTTTCGAGTAAACAAGGTCGTTAACAAAACCTAATGACCCAAGCATGCATTGTTTTACCTAAGCATTGTTTCGCCTACACGCATTCCACACATTCTTTCGATAGCATAAAAGCAACCTACAATTTCGAAATTATTCACCACCTGATGATTCCTATACGGATGAAACAGACTGTTGTGGTTTTTTGAGGTAAAACGAAAAACTATATTACGCTCTATCTATATGGTATTGAGCACTGTTTGTGTTTCGTAAACCAAAATCTTATATATATATATATATATATATATATATATATATATATATATATATATATATATATATATATATATATATATATATATTATTGAGATGTAGAAAGGTTTGACACTGGTTTGATAAAAACGTTAAAAACTATGTTTATTTAAAAAGATGTTAAGACGTTTCGACCAGTGACTTAGGTCTTCGTCAGTTAAAAAGTTGACTAGGTTCAAAACTGAACATTATGTAAAGGTTCAGAGTTAATTTAATAGCAGATAAGTGTTTTATACACATCCGGTATCTCGACATGGTCGTTTCCTGCGTTATGATCCAGGGTACTGGTAGGTTTATAGCACACTTTGATATTTTCTCTCCTTAATATTCGGGAGATCTTTTCTGCAACGCCTTTGACATACGGTAAGACTACAAAACTGGGAGCAACACAATCAGCGGGGTTTGCCCTGTTGTTGTTGACATCGGTCCACTGATGTCAACAACAACAGGGCAAACCCCGCTGATTGTATGCTATAAACCTACCAGTCACCCTTTCCCACCAATTCCCCAAACTCAAAGACAATTTACCACCCGAGCAGACAAGCGGAGTCACTTACAAAATCTGTTGCTGCGATTGTGACTTTGTATATTACGGCCAAACAGACAGAGCACTGAAAACTAGAATAAGAGAACACGAACGAGCTGTTTCGCAATTTGACCAATATTCAAAAGTCGCTAAGCATGCCGAACAATACGATCATCGAATTGATTTCAGTAATGCCATCATTGTCAACAAGACAAAGAACTATCGCGAACGTTTGTTTTTAGAGGCTTGGTATTCCCTCAACGATCATAACGCAGGAAACGACCATGTCGAGATACCGGATGTGTATAAAACACTTATCTGCTAATTAACTCTGAACCTTTACATATTGTTCAGTTTTGAACCTAGTCAACTTTTTAAGAGACAATGTCCACTAAAACCGAGTAAAATCGAGAATACGTGGCACATGAGGAAAAATAAAAAATCTTATTTTTTCCAGTGATACTCTAATGTGTACTCAGAAACGTGGTGGGGTTTGTTTTCTGAAATATTATTTTAAACGCCGAAAATTATCAAAACCTCACACATACCCGAGATTCGCGAAATTAGCAAAAAAAATTGTGAGCTACGGCCTCTCGAAAATTTCGTTTTTCTCAATTGGCGTGTGATGAAACCTCACCTTTCGTTTTTAAACGTGTTTATAAGATGTTTATAAAGAACGTGGGTCCAATTTGCAATTTTTGAAATGATTTTTCAATGTCAAGACAAGCGTGTAAAAATCGTCTTTTTTTGCGATCCAAAAAATTCTAAATTGTTACACTTTTTGAAAATTAATTTTCCGTATCCGGGAAAACTCCAATTTCCTTGAAATTTACGGAATTTAAAGACAAACTGTTGCTCTAAAACCTGATGTAAAAATTATTTTGGGGCTTTTTGTTACCGCGGAATTATACTGACTATAATATCGAGAAAATCACAAAAAAAAACTTAAAAATCCTCAGACAATTAGGCACCTTGCTTCAACTATAGACAGTCGAACCTTAATCATTCTTGCTTGTTTTCTCTTGTTATTGATAGGAAATATAAGACGCAGATCATTTTAGACTAGTTTGCCTATTTCTAGATAAAAATACGCTGTTAAACTCTCCAAGACTAAGATTTCTGCTTCAAATTATTGTTTCAATTGATCGATCCATGCGCGCCAATTAAAATAAACTAGAAACACTTGTACACTCGCTAGATTCAAGGCTATATATACTTACTATAAACAGTCAATTACTTATATTTGAGCATGTTGTGCTCTAAGCAGTTCAGTTTAAGCGTCAAACTTCGGCCTTATTTTCATTGAAGCCGGGCAAGTTCAGTCGTTTAATTAAAGGGACAGGGCCGTTCCTAGCGTGATAATTGGGGGTGCATGTTCATATATTCGTCTTCTGCCCGACGGATTTCTTTTGAAAGCGATTGTTTTTATGGTAGCGAGCGTGCATGAATATATGAAAATACCCCGACCCCCCCCCCATTATCGCGTCTAGGAACGGCCCTGTTGAGGGATATGATCGGAAATAGCATGAATATAGAAATTAGATTCCCTTATCTGAAAGAACTTTTAAAATGACGTGGAAAACATTTTAAAGCTTTTTTTCAAATCTTGCTTATTTCTCGACCTTAAGAAAAGCTTCTGTTGTGATGGAGCTAAACTGTGGAACTGATTACCTAAATGCAATTGACGCTTATAACGAGGGTCGTACGTCGAGGTCGAGGGTCGAAAATAGTAAATTTTTATCCATTTCAAAAGTTTTACAACCATTTTGAAAGCTCCCAAAAGCGGCAAAACAATTAGTTTTGCTCTCAAAACTGAAAAATTTCGCCTACGGCTATAATCTA
>CACRXK020014481.1:0-13041 GCA_902702795.2 Paramuricea clavata
GGGCAATTTCCCCCCCCCCCCTTGGTGGCCCTGGTCAAAGTAAACTCCAACCCCCCACCCCAGACAAAGAGGGGACTTGGTGGGGATTTAGTGGCTTTTTGTCATTGAATTCTGTCCCAACCATGTCAGGAATTTGCTGGTTTTGTCATTCTGCCAAATTATGCCGGGAAGATAATGGGGATTGTTAGGGGATTGTCTGCAGCCATTTTGTACTATTTTGTACCGTTTTGTCCAATGGAATCCCCTGGTTCTACTATTTTATACCATGTGACAAAGGTCAAGATGGCATGCTCTCAAGGAAGTGAAATCAAGAAGAATTTTATAAATATATTAATTTAATTTCTTTTCAATCTGTATGTTAATACCGGTTAATATGTCCATCCATCTATGGAATCTATTGTCGTGGAAAGCTCGCCATTTGTTTGTTTATATTAATATGTTTTTATTGTTCTTCTGAGTTTTGGAACAAAATATTAATATTTTAAAATGTGGACGATTTATGCGGCGGCCTGGAGATTGTCAAGAAGATATTATGCAGGAGATAAATTCGCTCACACGACTTACAATTTACCTCCGGGGGTGGGGCATTGTTGTCTTTTGCTAGACAATTTTGTCCCATATTGTGGAGCATTTGCCTCTTTTGGTACTGTATTAAAAGCCAATCCCCACCTATGTCCCGGGGTGGGGTGGGGGGCGGTGTTTACTTTGACTGGTGTATAACAATTGGATGTGTTATTTTATAAAGGGTTTATGGCCCCACTCATAGGCGTCAAAAGATTGATTAGTGGGGGGGGGGGGACCATATTCATATATTCGTGCTCTGCATTATTAATTTCTTTTGACATCTATTGTGTTTAAAGTCTGTGAACCCGAATATATGAATATGGTCCCCCCCCCCCACTTATCAATCTTTCGACGCCTATGGCCCATTTAAATAACTCACCTTATTAAAAACTCTGGAATATTTTCCTTAGGTTCCCAAGTACACTCGTCCATATTAAACCCAGTCCATTTTATAAGATATTCTTTATTCTAGTGAGACAGAATATACAGATATATATTAGTTTCTACTTATTTTATATAATTATATAACATTTATAATTTCAGTTAGAGCTTACGTTTATTCTAAAGTTTGTAGAATAACTTGTGTATGAGCTAAATTCTTTTTGCTTTTTGTTCAATGAATACAGTATATTACAGTGTTATTTTAATATTAAAAACATTCGTACCTGACCTCTGCCCCGACAGGAAATAATTCGCTCAACATTAAAAAGTCCTTGTAAATATTCCCGTTTGGGAAATTTTTCTTTCTCTTCAAGTTCCAAAGGATCATTTCTAGTAAAAAAGTGTTTAAAATCCTTCGGTTTCGCTTGTGAATACTCCTTGTCGCCATTGTTTCGGCCATTTTGACTCGATTCAATAATCTCTACTGCGCATGCGCATTAAAAATTTGCTGACCAAAGATACATATGCGTGCGGACGCAAATGTTGTGTATTTCTGGCCATTCAGTACCACGGAGTTCAGTGACATATACTTTCAGTTTGAAGTATGACCAGAGCATATTAAATAAAATGAAATTTAATGACCCAACTAGAACGATTCAACAAATTCCAGTACCATCAATTTCACATAGAAGCGATCCAATTTGGCAATTCCACCAATTGTAGTAAAGATGCCTAGTGGAATTTCTTGAGTCGTTAAATTTCAATTTATTTCATTACAATATAACATCAGTGAATATAATAACAATAGAACGTGCAAAATTCATTTTTCATTTGCAGACAATCCTGAATTACATGGAAGCATCGAGAAAAAAATTAAAGAACCAGGCGCAAGATTGAAAGGTTAATTTCTTTTCGTGACACAGTTTTATTACAATATTTCTGATTCACTGATATCATAGCCATTATAAACAGCCTAAAAATCTGTAACTGACATACTTCAAATTTCAAATTGTTGTTACCATTTAATAGGCGTGGCTATCAAAGTCTTGCGATATGATTGGTCAAAACGTTGGAAATCTTCAATGTAAACATGCGACATAACATAGAAATGTTAAAGCTTTGTGGTCGTAACAATAAAACTTAATTTTGAGTCCAAGCTTTAGCGAAAATCACAGTATGCAATCAGTTCTTTTTAATTACAAGTTGGTAAATTCATTGTGAACTTGCAAAGTTCGGAAGGTCACAAGTTCATATTTCACAAGGAAGTTTTGTAAACTAAGCATTTGATTTGCTTTTTTAGTGACCAATCAGTGGGCTTTGTTTACAAAACCGGCTTGTGAGACTTGTGACCTTCCGAACATCGCAAGTTCACAACAAATTTGCGAAAGCAAACAGACAAGTTTACTGTAATTGAAGAATTTGACAAAAACCCCAAGCAAATTAGTTCAAAACCCCCAGCCCCTGGGGAACGATTTTGGGACAAACCCCCACAACCATTTGATGATATTTAGTCAATTTGACAAAAATACCTCGAACTTGGTAATTTCAGACTACAAATTGATTGTAATATTTTGTATAAACATCTAAAAACACTATGTGAAAATATGAAACAAAACAAACTTTAAATTAATAATTAACAAGAAGATAGAAAGTTCAATTTAATTTAAAACCACAAACTCAAATGTTGCTTGTGATGTTACTCTGAGTGTATATCCACACGGGGCAATACAGGGATATACACTCAGAGCAACATCACAAGCATTGTATTCACCTGAGTACATTACACCAACACAGAAAAAATCATGAAACTCAAATGTATTATACAAAACTGTATACCTTTTCACTTTCTTGCCATTTAGAGACTTTTTTGACGAGTTGAACACAGCATGCTTGACTGTCCCCTATCCCCAGGTGGGGACTGGACCTGAATTAGTGAAAGTCATCTAATCTACCACCCTTGGCAAAAATTATTGTTCAAAAGTGGTCCGGGTTTCAATTGACCAGTGCATTATTCATCAACACATGTGGTGTAATACACCATATTCGTCCATGGCAGTTTGACACTTTCAGAAGAAAACAAGCTTCACTCCTTTAGTTATTTTTGTTTGTTATTTTATTTATAATATAGGGTGTCCCAAATGTCCCCTCAGAAACACAAACGTCGATCCTCGTTGTACAAAAAGACCCTTAAGAAAACTTCAGGAAGGCAATCGGTGCAAAGGGTAAGAGACACCAAGTCAAAGGCATAGTAGTGGGTGTCTTTTGTAATGGAGGGTTGGTGGACACGGCTTTTGTACAATGCCCAGAAGTGTTTTTTTCATAAATTCTGTTTATCCTGCACACAAAAGAGTACATCCTGGCAAAAATCTGAATCGGCCGAAGACTGTGAAGTGTTTTGCCCAATTGGCGTACATGATTGTCGAAGCCAATGGTCGATCACAGCCATTTTCAACTGAAAATAATTCTAATAAGGCCAGGGAAACTGCTCTCATTATTTTATTATTATTTAAAGTTCTTTAAAAACGGTAGCCTTTCAGCATAAAAACTGATTTTCAAAGGGCCGTTTGATTAGTTACAAGTTAAAAAAATATATTTGCATGCATACTAACACTATATGTTAGTTATTTAGGTTTATAGAAAGCATAAAAAGTATCCAAGTATACGAACACTACATTATAAGTACACAGATTAACAAAACAATTACCTCTAAGCGTGTTTCACAAGTTTTCGAAGTAAACAAACATTATTATTATTATTATTATTATTATTATTATTGGAAGTATTCCCCGCAGGGCTTTTCAGTACTTATTGATAAATGATACTTTTAACAGCTTAGTTAATGTTTATAAAAATCATTACAAAAGGAATTTATAAAAAGTTTAAATGTAGCACAATAAGAATAAGTTTCTTGCATGCATGTTAAACTAGTGTTTATATATACTATAAATATTCAAGTTTCAAAATATTGATTTAGTAAGAACTCTTTTAATATGATTTTAAATGTTGGTAATGGGAGTTTTTTCAACTCATTGTCTAAATTATTCCATAACCCAACAGCTCTATATCGAAAAACTTCTTTGTCCTGTTGTGGTTGAGCATAGGGGAATATGTAGTGCTTCATTGTTTTTTGTGTGGCACGATTGTTTAGTCCCTTACGTTTAAGAAATAGGTCGCACAGATATGTTGGAACGAGACTATTTATACATTTGTATATCATGACCAAATCTTTGAACAACAGGTGCTCTTTAACAGGGAGCCAACCAATATCTTGGTGTAATGTGATCAAATTTTTTCCCATTAGCTATAATTGTGCACGCAAAATTTTGGACAGCTTGTAGTTTATTAATATTTGAAGAACTTGTATTTGACCAAACTGTTGAACAGTAATATAATTGACCCATAACTACCGCACGGATGATGTAAATCAGCGTCTTTTGATCAAAACAATGTTTGACACGATTAATTTGACACAGTTTAGCCATGCACTCTGATGAGAGCTGGGTTATATATTCGTTATAAGTCAAGTTGCGGTCCACGATTATTCCAAGGTCGCTTATGGAAGTGACAGGAACGATTGTCTTATTTAAAAAATTCAAAGACATCATCTGATAGTAAATTTAGTAACTGTCGCATTCCAACTAACAGAAACTTGGTTTTCTCGGGATTAATCAATAATGAATTTTTGCAACACCATTTATCTACAAGGCGAAGGTCAGTCTCAAGTTTATGTTTGGCATCTGACACTTGTTTGACAGAGATATCTTGGAATCGTCAACAAATGAGTTCAGATCACATGATTGTGCCACTGTTGGAAGGTCGTTTGTATATATGCAGAAGAGCAATGGTGACAAAATAGCCCCCTGCGGTACACCGTGGGTAATAGGGAGGAGATGCAAAGATGAACCAGTGCAGACTTTTTGAAAACGTCTGGTTAGATAGCTTTCAAACCATTTAACTGTTTCCTGGGATACTCCAATAGCACTTAGTTTTTTTAATAAGATTGAATGATTGATACTATCAAAGGCTTTTGCAGACATGTGAACCCTAAGTAACAAAAATGCGGGTCATATATAATTTTTGTCATGACGTCATTTTTTGTTGTTGAGAAAATTGATTGGTGATTTATAAAAGCCTTGCTAAGCCCCATATTTCTAACTTCCATAGATATTTATATTCTTGTTTATGACAAAACAGATGTATACAAACGTCTTAAGAGTTAAGTCTAGTTGAAGTAGATGTGCGCATGCATACACTCTACCAACCAAAAACAGAACAACGAATCAAGAATCAGAAGACAGAATCACAGAATGTGGGTGAATTGCTACAAAATTTGCTAATGCGGGTGATTTTGTGCCAATTTTTCCGCGTGTGACGATTCCAAAATGCGGGTGTCACCCACTCAATGCGGGTGAGTTCACATATCTGCTTTTGAGAGATCAATTAAAATGACAGCAGATAGTTTCTTATTGTCCATTGCATCCAATAGATGGTCGGTAATTAATAAGTTTAAAGTTTCAGTAGAATGCTGTTTTTTGCTGCCGCTTTGCTGTACACCAAGTCGTTTGTTGTGTGTTAAATAGGAATTAAATTGATTGAGGACAGCTGTCACAAATTTTTGAAACAGTATTTAGGAGGGAAAGAGGGCAATTATTTGAAGCAACTTCGTGATCACCGTCTTTTAATAAGGGAATAACTTCGGCTAGTTTCATATCATCTGGGAATGTTGATGTGGCGAAGGAGCAATTGATAATGTTGGTAATTGGACCAAGAACAACAGGAAGGAATCTTTTAAAACACTCATACTAACTTTGTCCGGTCCTGGTGTTTTGTTTGAAGGCATAGACATGATGATTTGTTTAATATCAGTACATGAAATGGGCGATAAGTGAAACATTTCATTAGGCCGTAGGATGAAGGCCTAAATTGAGCTTAGAATGTCATGCCAATGCCAATGCCACCAATGTCATTACAAGCTTTGAGGGAGATAATAATTTTTACATAGATAGAAAGAGGATGCCTTACTTAATAAGAATCCACTTCCCCCCAAGCGAAATAGTTGCACAAATGAGAATAAATCGCCTTCAAAGTTCACGCTCCCTCGTGCTTTCAAATTCACGAGCGGTCATTGTTTTCGTTGCCAGTACGCATGCGTGTGACGAAACAACACTAAATGCGCATGCGCAGATAAGCTAAGACAGAAATTCAACATGGCTGATGCAAATGAGATCTCTCATGCTCGAATTAGTTCATGTTTTATGCATTTTGAAGGGGTGACCGAGCAACTTTGCCAAGTCTCTCGTCAAAGGCTAAAGAAATTTATTGAATGTAGACATAAATGGGCTAAACTTGATTGTGTACAAGCTGATATAGCGAAGAGTTTGTATAATAAGTTCGATGACGACTTCATGAATACGTATTTGGCCGAGAACACCGAAAGCAGCTTTGCTGTCAAATGGTACCACCATATGAGATGTTACAAGAAATTTTGCGACGAAGAGAAGATCCGAAGACAAGAGAGAAGTGAGGAAAAGCGAGCAAAACAAATTACAGAAACTGTTCCTATTACTGAAGACTCATCCATGGAACCAATCGAAGAGCCAAGTAGAAAGGTTACGCGTAGTTCTCAAATATGTAGTTCAGTTGCTGCCCAAAGTAAGACCTTGCCTCGAAGAAATCAGTATGTACTGCCAGAGTGTTGCATTATTTGTGGAAGAGATGCTTCTTGGTTTAGAACAGACAAGGTATGACCACTTCTTCATGTTTTCAATTGATAAAAAAAAATCATACTATAAAATGCTGTGCACATGATGTATTAAACTGAGATCGGTATTTGACTATTTTTAAAGTATGGAAATTAAGCTATTGCAGCTAGTTTGTCTAATACAAAGTATACATGTTTAAGCTATTATATCAAGAACCTATCGCTATGGGGAACATGAGAACATTGGTGATTGGTTTGTTTATTTCTTGCTAGTATATCATTAATATAAGTATAAAATGACAAACAGGCATTCAAAATATTTGCACTTTGTTGTAGAAAACAAAAAAGAGAACAAGAACACCACTTGTATTGGCAGCAACAATCGATGCTGGACTCTTGCGTACTGCTGCTGAGAAGAAAAATGATGAGGAGATACTAATGCATATTAGAGACAAAGACTGTGTTGCATTGGAGGTCCGCTATCATGGAATTTGCTATAATAACTACACCAAATTCATAACAAAGCCAGTAAAAGAGACAAACACATGTGCACCAATCTATGAAAAGTCATACAAAGTATTCTGCAAAGATGTCATTGAGTTGGAAATCATCAAAGGAAAAGCAATAAAGTATATGAAGGAGTTACTGAGTAAATTTATTGTCATTGTGAAGGAAACTGAAAATGTTGATGCATCTAAATACAGGGCTTTCAGCCTCAAGCAACGACTAATCAATAGTTACCCTCAACTTGTTTTCTTGATGCAAAAGTATAGAACTGTTGGCGAGATTGTTTATGCTGAGAACTTGCGTCCATCTGATTTTGTTGGGGAACATATGTTAAATAAATCTATACATGATGATGAAGACTTTGATACTAGTTAGTTTTTTGTTACTAGGTACTAGTTTCTTTTATCTTCATTATCGAGACATCTGTCTTTATACATGTAGATAGGTAAATCAATTGATCTATGTACATGTATAAAGGCAGATGTCTCGATATTGAAGATATTATAGTACCTGTTTCGAAATATCAAACACAAACCACCTTTCGACTAACTAGTTCCCAACTTGACCTGTACCTCAGTTGGTAGATCATCAAACTGGCAACCGAATGTCGCGGGTTCGATTCCCAGCCAGCCCAAGTAAAGCTTGGAAAGCACTAATGGCCATACAGTGAATCACCTTTAGTCTGATACACCTGCCCTACTCTAATACTAATTCCAACCCTAACCCTAAAAAGGTTATTCACTGTATGGCTATCAGTGTTTTACGTAGAGCTTATCTCTACTTGTCGAGTAGGGGGGGGGGACTTTAATGGGTTAGAAATGGCTGGGATGGTGTGAAACATTGAGCAATTTCACATCCATGAAATGTCCCAAGTTGTCACCATTTCTAACCACACCCTTTTTTCCGAATGGAAAAGCGATGAAGGCGAGTGTTTGGCGCCTTAAAACCAAATTGCTCGACAGTCTTCCCATTGTAAGGGAAGTATGGTAAGGCTGTCCATGTTCCGAATCAGTTTGTCATGACTTGTGGTATTATCTGTTTTCTAGACATGCTGATGAGCCCTGATATGGGGCGAAACAGTCATTTTAACATCTCGGCATATAAAAGCATAATAATATAATCTCATAGTCATACATCGTGTTAAGCTGGGTTTTTTCAAACTTTCCCTTTTTTATGAGTATGGTTGTCTTGGAAGTAAGAAGTCTCCATGGTGGATAGTGGACTGGCGAAAAGGCGTTCCTGATACTTGGTAAACTAAAGATGAATCTGCATGGAGAAATGCGCGTTACAGTTTTCATGATAAGCAACACATCACAAAGTTCTAGTCAGCGCGGTTTAATTACTTTAATATATTGTTTTGTTTTCTCAAGACCTTTTAACAGTTTTGTGATATGATTAATTGTAAGAAGTT
This sequence comes from Paramuricea clavata, assembly GCA_902702795.2. Classification (NCBI taxonomy): domain Eukaryota; kingdom Metazoa; phylum Cnidaria; class Anthozoa; order Malacalcyonacea; family Plexauridae; genus Paramuricea; species Paramuricea clavata. The sequence goes on from CACRXK020014481.1 coordinate 8,565, forward strand.
GACAAAGTAAAAAAGTAATTGTAAAAATAATTGTAAAAAGTAATTGGACATTATTAACAGTTTTCTGAGCATTTTATTATTTTTGGTAGTTGTGTATACTTGTTTTAAAATATGATTGCGAGCATCGTGTAGTGTATATATCATCCTATATCTTATTACATTATTCTTGAAATGTTAGTCTTTGATTTGTAATATAATGTTCTCGGGAGGGTATACACTATATAACTCTAAATAGCTCTAAATATTTGTGTATCATTCAAATGTACAAACCATGAAGACCTGCTATTTTTCAAAACGCTGCCGATTTCACCTTTTCTTATTTAGGGCTTTTTTTAAGCAGTTTTTCGCGTCCAGTTACGTGTAAGATCAGTTTTCCCCAACTGCGCATGCGCTTTGAATGTTTTCCTTTGTACGCATGCGCGCTGGCAACGAAAACAATGGCCGCTCGTGAATTTGAAAGCATGAGGGAGCGTGAACTTTGGAGGCGATTTATTCTCATTTGTGCAACTATTTCGCTTGGGGGGAAGTGGATTCTAAGTAAGTTAAACCTTCTCTTTCTACCTATGTAAAAATTATTATCTCCCTCGGAGGCTGCAATGAAACGGCACAATTTAGGCCTTCATCCTACGGCCTATAGCCATTTTTGAGGTTATTTGAGAAAGCTTCAAACATTTATTACAGTAATCAAATTGCTTAGAGCTCATCCTTGAGCTAAAATTCATTGAGCCTGCCCGTAGATCTTAAACTCTCACACGTTGTGCGCGATGTCTGTTTGTTTTCATTACATAAATTACGCCGCCACTTCACTTCATACTTGCGGCTCGTGTCTGATTGGTTGGTTGTTTTCGCCGTGGAATGTGGCCGGAAATTTCAAGTAAGTGGGCGGAATTAATTTTTATTAAGGACGGTTGCAGGCGCTTTATTTTTCCTTCGCCTTTCATTTTTCGGCCGTTTTTTCTCACCCTTTTTTTCTTCGTTCATTTTTCTAACTCGTCATTTATTCAAAAATCCTCAAAACCTACAATAAAGTAAAGCGACTGCTACGCAGGCTAGTCGTTGTCCAGATGAATAGACTGATTAACTTACCACATTTCTTTAATACCTGGGCTTGAAATCTTGTCCGCATTAAAGTTCTCGATCACTACTTCGTCTGTGCAGTGAAGTGAAACAGATATTCTTAATTTTCCTCAAAATTAAGCTTTTCGAAAGCTTTCGCACTTCGCGTAGACTGGGCGGCAGAAAGGGGGCGTTGGGGAACGTAAACAAAGCGTTTATTTTGTGGCCGCATTTTTCAAAATTGTCAGAACGGGCATCCACAGGTTGTTCCTTCGTGTTGTTTAATTTTCGGAAGAAAGATTAGGTGCATCAATGGACCTTTAACCTTATAACTAAAATTTTGATCCAGACAAGTCTAGACAAAAATTTCATAACAGCTTGAAAGAGCTAAAAATCGGGTGTTTGGGTATCAATTTCCCGTTTGTAATCTAAAACTAGAAATACATGCATGCAATAACCCCTCGCCTGTTTTCAAAAGATATATACTCAGTGCCGTTGCGAGCACTTTGTCGCAGGGGGGGGGGTTAGATAGAGGGGGGGGGTTACCAAAAAGTTTCCAGATGTACAAAAATTTTTCAGGACATATAATAATTTTTCCGAAATTTAATACAGTTGTTTTCCAAATTCACTTTCTCAGTCATGTCCTGGGAATTACCTGAATTCCCCTGAAAATCTTCTGCAAATCTACTTAAATGTAGGTACTAAAAGTGCACTGGAAATCTACCTGAAATTCATCATGAGCAATAATCAGGGGTGTTGCACCCCCCCCCCCCAGTGAGTTCCAAGCAAACACTCTCTGATTTATTGTTCGTGTATTTCGATCACCTCCCAAAATATTGTGCATCATACTACAGAGCATTTTGCTGTTGTCATGCTCTAGCATGGTTCAAATTTATGAATTTTTATTATATAAAGTATAGTGTTTTGCAGAGTTTTCGAGCACTGACAAAAATGATAATCTCAGATGTGAAATTATTCATGATAATCTCACATGTAATAATTTATCGCCTTTTCAATTATCGCTTTTCTGTAAACATTATCGCTTTTCATTTAAGACTGTCCTTTATATAATAAACAGAAAAATACATGGGTGGTTGGAAATACCAGATTTATTTTTTGTGTTGAACATGACATTTCACTCGTTCGCTGCGCTCACTTGTTCGCTGCACACTCATGTTCAACACTCGAAATAAATCTGGTATTTCGTGCACCCATGTATTATTCTCTAATTAAACTACAGCTAGACTGGTTTAAATTATTATCAATTTATCAGTGATTGTAAAAGTTGGAGATAGAAGTGTTTTGTTTTATAAAATTATCAAGTTGTCGGTGATCGCAAAACCTCCAAATCCTTAATTTCAAATGTTAGAATGTTAGGGTTAGAATGTTAGGGTTTGTAATATATACATTTTAAGTGAGAATATATACATTTTAAGACCTAACCAGGAACGACTGCGAAAAATGCAGCACAAGGTCCTCTGGTAGGAATTGAACCTACTGCCCTGCGATTCCGGTGCAGCGCTCTAACCAACTGAACTACAGAGGCCAGCTGTTGAGCTTGAACCGTAAGTTCATGTATATTTAAGTAATCGGGTGTGCGGGTTATGATAAGGTGGACTTCAATAATTTGGATTCTTGCAGTTCACTTGGTGGACTTAATAATAGAATGTTAGGGTTTGTAATCCAAGTGAGAATATATACATTTTAAGACCTAACCAGGAACGACTGCGAAAAATGCAGCACAAGGTCCTCTGGTAGGAATTGAACCTACTGCCCTGCGATTCCGGTGCAGCGCTCTAACCAACTGAGCTACAGAGGTCAGCTGTTGAGCTTTAACCGTAAGTTCATGTATATTAAATTTTAAGTAATCGGGTGTGCGGGTTATGATAAGGTGGACTTCAATAATTTGGATTCTTGCACTTCACTTGGTGGACTTAATATTAGAATGTTAGGGTTTGTAATCCAAGTGAGAATATATACATTTTAAGACCTAACCAGGAACGACTGCGAAAAATGCAGCACAAGGTCCTCTGGTAGGAATTGAACCTACGGCCCTGCGATTCCGGTGTAGCGCTCTAACCAACTGAGCTACAGCTCGGCCAGCTGATGAGCTTTAACCATAAGTTCATGTATATTTAGGTAATCGGGTGTGCGGGTTATGATAAGATGGACTTCAATGATTTGGATTCTTGCACTTCACTTGTTGGGATTAATATTTGAATGTTAGGGTTTGTAATCCAAGTGAGAATATATGCATTTTAAGACCTAACAACGAACGACTGCGAAAAATGCAGCACAAAGTCCTCTGGTAGGAATTGAACCTACGGCCCTACGATTCCGGTGCAGCGCTCTAACCAACTGAGCTACAGAGGCCAGCTGTTGAGCTTTAACCGTAAGTTCATGTATATTTAAGTAATCGGGTGTGCGGGTTATGATAAGGTGGACTTCAATAATTTGGATTCTTGCACTTCACTTGGTGGACTTAATATTAGAATATTAGGGTTTGTAATCCGCGTGAGAATATATACATTTTAAGACCTAACCAGGATCGACTGCGAAAAATGCAGCACAAGGTCCTCTGGTAGGAATTGAACCTACGGCCCTGCGATTCCGGTGCAGCGCTCTAACCAACTGAGCTACAGAGGTCAGCTGTTGAGCGTTAACCGTAAGTTCATGTATATTTAAGTAATCGGGTGTGCGGGTTATGATAAGGTGGACTTCAATAATTTGGATTCTTGCACTTCACTTGGTGGACTTAATATTAGAATGTTAGGGTTTGTAATCCAAGGGAGAATATATACATTTTAAGACCTAACCAGGAACGACTGCGAAAAATGCAGCACAAGGTCCTCTGGTAGGAATTGAACCTACGGCCCTGCGATTCCGGTGCAGCGCTCTAACCAACTGAGCTACAGAGGCCAGCTGTTGAGCTTTAACCATAAGTTCATGTATATTTAGGTAATCGGGTGTGCGGGTTATGATAAGGTGGACTTCAATAATTTGGATTCTTGCACTTCACTTGTTGGAATTAATATTTGAATGTTAGGGTTTGTAATCCAAGTGAGAATATATATATATTTTAAGACCTAACCAGGAACGGCTGGGAAAAATGCAGCACAAGGTCCTCTGGTAGGAATTGAACCTACGGCCCTGCGATTCCGGTGCAGCGCTCTAACCAACTGAGCTACAGAGGCCAGCTGTTGAGCTTTAACCGTAAGTTCATGCATATTTAAGTAATCGGGTGTGTGGGTTATGATAAGGTGGACTTCAATAATTTGGATTCTTGCACTTCACTTGGTGGACTTAATATTATAATGTTAGGGTTTGTAATCCAAGTGAGAATATATACATTTTAAGACCTAACCAGGAACGACTGCGAAAAATGCAGCACAAGGTCCTCTGGTAGGAATTGAACCTACCG
>CACRXK020014483.1:0-13037 GCA_902702795.2 Paramuricea clavata
AGCCGATATACGGTATAATACATCAATGGCATCAATCTGACTTGGCAACATTCGAGTAACCAAAAACGTAAAATTAAAAAAAACTTTATATCTCGAACTTCGCGCTTTTCGCATCTGACTGTATTCAATACTTTAATAGAGTATAGCCTCCAGCAGAAAAACTCTTGGATTCTCAGGCACATTAATTATATATTGTAATAATTTACTCCAGATCCAGAACAATTTTACTCTTTTTTGGGAGTTGAAACGACCCCTGGAGTAAAATTAAGGAGTACAAATTACTCCATAATTTCTACTCCTAAACGGGAGTTTAGTTTACTCCTCCAGCGGAGTAAAATTGACTCCTGATGGAGTAAATTGTGGAATGCGCGCCGAAGTGGAGTAGTTTTAACTCTATTTTGGGAGTAGATTTTACTCCACTATTTTTACTCTCCCGAGTTGAGTAGTTTTAACTCCTATGGTGGAGTTAAAATAACTCTTTGAAATTAACAGTGTGGTGCTCTCATTACGCTTTGCATGCTTAGCGTTTAAGGTTTAATGTTTAAAGTTTAAGGTTTGCAGTGGACAATCTTTTATGAATTAGCTGTATATCCAGTACATAATTAAACAGACATTGTAATTCAACCAAGTGCAAAGCACATTTGGACCGAAAATGGTAGCAATTCCGCACGCAATACAGAAGTATACAAAATTTGCGAACTTTGCAAGGCTATATTTTCCGCAATTTACAACATTTCGCAACCAAACTTTATAAATGTATTCATTTTAAATAATATGCCCTCTAGCTGTGGTGATTTATTTGCATCTTCTTCCCTAGTTTTAAAATTAGTCTACATGTATAATGGGAATTGTCTATTGAGATGAACTTTTTTTCTCTTGCTTATTCAACTTTTTATTTTACCGAAAATCACAGCATGAGCTCCACCTTTGAATTTACTATACGAGTAAATTCTTAAGCACGCCCGAATTTTATCATTATGATAAATTCGCGGCACATTTTGAATTTATCATAATAATAAATTTGCGGCACCTAACACTAACCCTAACCCCAATCCCTAACCACTAACCCTAACTTTTTCAACTTTTTCAACTTTTTCAACTTTTTCAACTTTTTAGACTTTTTTAACTTTTTTAACTTTATTAACTTTCTTAACTTTTTTAACTTAAAACTCCTCCAAAACATTTTTAAAACTTTTTTAAACTATTTTGATGAAAATCTTAAAAATCTCACCACCGCGCGCGACCGGCCTCCCTTTTAGTGTCATTACATTTATAATAAAAGGTCTTGTTTAGTGCTTGTGGTTTTATGACCGCGAAAAATGACCGCGAATGTGCCGCGAAAATTCGGACGTGTTTAATTAAGAATTTACTCATATAGTAAATTCAAAGGTAGAGCTCATGTTGGAAAATCAACAAATAAGTGTTGGTAATAGGATAGTTTCGAGTGCAATATGGATAAAACATTTCACGAGAAACCATCCATTACGTATTAAAACATACATAAAAATGGACGACAAGTTGTAATTTTATCTTACCTTGATAGCGACTCGTCCAGTGACAAACTTTTCCTGCTTTGTTATATCAAATTATACAACGCTAAAGGCTTGAAATTGCACTCAACTATGTAAGCTTTGTTAGCCTTTTTAAGACAAAGTCTTTTCCATTTTAAAAAAAATAAAAGCATGCATATTTAAGATATTTTCCACCCGAACTCAATTTTCACTTTATGTAGTGCGGCCGCCATGCTTTTTTGTTTTGAAGCAATTTGTGGAAGTTATTTGAGGAATGCTTTAAGCTGATTGGTTGATTTTAGATCCCACTGTTTTACCACCAATCACATCAGTTTGTTACTAATTTTTACACTGCTGTTTGAGATTAATTAACCGCACTGAGATCAACCAATCAACAGTCGAGTTACAGTTCTATGAATGTTATTATATGATACTAATACCTTGTCTGGTAAATTTTGCAACAAGAATCGCTTGAAAGAAGCAAGTAATCTCAGAGCATGATTAAAAAATAAGACGGATTCAAGTATAAGACGAACTTTTTCGTATCTTGTTAGATCAATAAATCTCCCATGGCCGATAAAATAACCGCCAGCTGGAATTTGAGCCAGCAATATGCTGTAAATTTTCTATTGTGAGAACAAATGCTTTTGATTGATTGAATATTATGCTGCGCTGGTATGGTACAGTACATGCCAGCAATATTGTATGGGAACAGAAGTTTTTGCTATGCTTGTTTGTTAATATTTGGTTCAGAAGGGTCTCCAGTTTACGTTATAAATGTCTAATTATAAACAGGCTCTCAGAGAGATTATAGCTTCATGTCTCGCTGTTTACGAATGCTGACCTTAATCGTTACCCTAACCGCTGACCTTAACTCATAAACAGCGAGATAGGAAATTGATATCCCTCGTATTGAAAAGGAATTATTAGTGGATCTTCAGAAAGAACAGTAGCACATTTGAAAATCTACTTATTTTGAACAATTAATATATCATGCAGAAACCAATAATGATTTTCCATTGTATTTTAGTCAGTATTTGGTTCGCCAATTAATGATACGAAGTTCCGGTCTGATGATCGAACACTCTCTATGAGAATGTTATTATATTGGACAAATTTTGCTAAAACCGGGTAAGTTTTAACGTCTACTCCGACGGATGTATTTTGTCAAGTTTTGCGGTATAGAGGGCGTAGAAAAAAATTAAAATCGGTTTAATTTCTTTTTTAAAGCGGCTAATTACAAATATATATTATATCCCTTCAAAATATAATTAGAGAGGTTCAGATTTGGCTAATCGCACTATACTGCTCCCGCTACCTCCCACAGGCTTAACACGTATTTCATTGGTTGGATTCATTGGACAGATTAAATGCATCTGAATGGCTAATGAAAACGGTACAAGCGGTGCTGGAAGTCAAAATCCAAGCCTCTCTATTAAAATACTCACAACATTTATCATAGGTTTCAATCGCATGTCCCGAATAAGAAACATAATTGCAGGGAGGTGAGTACGGAATTGAATTCAGCGTGGGTGGCTGAAAATTTCCCGAACTCACCGAAGTGAGGTGGTTTCGGGAAATTTCCAGCCACACGAGGTGCTTCCAAATGGCGGGCTCACCGAACTTGCAAGTTTGAAATAAACAAATTTCTGCAGACAGCAGAAAAATTTGTTATCAGACAATTTATGAAGCTAACAAATCTCTACAATATTCCCTTATTCCTGAAAAAAGAAAATGAACACATTCTGCGCTGTGGCATAGCCAGCCCGACGATACATTCCCGCTATGCAAATATTGCCATGTTTAAAAACTATCAACACAATCAATTTCAAAAGAAATGATTAATAATTAAATGATTCTGCGTAAACATTGCCAAGATTTATATAAACCTGCCCGTGTCGAACAAATTCCGGCGGCCATCTTTCTTCTCTTCCACTTTGAATACAGAATATTCCATTTTTATAAAAAATATTATAAAACAATTTTATTTTTTATTTAAATGTTCGTCTCAAATTTGTTCATAATGGCCGACGCCAAAAACATCAATCTCGAACGCCCCTCCTAAACATATGTCAGCAGGTGGGTTCGAGATTGAACGCACCTCCTCGTGGCCAATAGGAAAGCCGCTAATACGCTAGGTATGAAATAACATTGAGATCCCACCTAGCGCAAGGTGAGATCTCATCAACCCCATTTCTCAAGCAAATGAGCACAATTTAATTTCTAATTCCACTTCCCTTATGCAGAGATCCAAATTCCGGCACCAGAAAGCTACCGATTGTGGTAGACAAGTTCGACAGTTTACCATTATGGCCTCAATATAGCGATAGTAATGAAGAATTTCTCGACATGGAAAGTTTTTCTCAGATGACCGTGAGAACAAAATTACGTGAAAAATATTGTACATTTTTGAATGATCCTGAAGGATTTATTAAAAAAGAAACGAGTGGTTCAACGAAAAATTTTATTAACCTGAGGGCTTGGCTTACCATGGTGGCATTTTATGTAATTTTTTATTTGATCAAATGAATTTTATTGTTTGAGGACAACAGTAAATACGTTGACTATTAATGTAATTACAGTTGATTTTATATAATGCATTTAAAGATTTCATTGTCATAATTTGTAGTGTACTCTAACTTTATGCACAGATTCTTATACGAACTGCCTGTTATATAAACCAATTTAAAAAATAGTTGTCATTCTTGTTTATTCCAAAATTCATGTCGACCAAAGTAATCACTCCTTCCTTTTAGAGTACTTCGAGACTAATAAACTATATGATGACTATCAGTTTTACAAAATATAACACACTGTGTATTAAATAATAATAAATAATAATGAATTAACGTGGTAATAAATTTACGTGGTGTTTCCACAAACAAAAAGTGTTATATATTTTATCACCATGCAATCATACAAAGAACTCTACCTCCTCCGCAGGCGCTTAGGGTGCATTTCGGGCAGGTTCGGAAAATGCGGGTTGCAGGCGAAAGCGCCTGCCGAGTAATGCTTTCAAGATGGCGTATGCTATAAATCGAAATTTTCATTTTGACTTTACTATTATGACTTAATATACAATATACATACCAGCACTGATCTAATAGATGTAAATAATATTTAGAAATAGCATCCAGTGGTCTTGGCAGACTAAAAAGTACTTATAACTAGCCGCCGCTTTTCTATGACGATGGAGACTGTCTAATATAAAGTGTTTATACAAATTATGCCAATGCAAATACAACATCAACAATATTATATCCGCTTTCTACATATTTTGCGACTAAGCCTATGATAAGCCATTCCAAATACTTTAGAAAAGATTCAAATATCAGTCTGCATGAAACATTAAAAGCACAATTTGAAAGATAAATATGGTGAAATTATATTTGCATATTAAAAATATACATTTACAATGTAAATAGAAGTAATATAGCGTCTCATTGTTCGCTTGTTCTTTGTCTTTTGAGTATAATAACACAATGTCTGCATGTAGAATCTCCATTACCACAAAACTCTACATACCAAGTCCATTTCAGAAAACGATATATTGAGAGTATCCACATCGCTGCCGTCGAACGATGAGCACAACATATTAATTGTCAACATATGGCGTTATTCAAGCGTGTCCTGTTCATAGCGATCGATATCATTGTGTTACGACTGCTTGTTATGAATTGCATTATAAAACGCGTCAATGATCTACATGATATTTAATCAGGTAAAATACATACATATTTCCATTTCACAGAATGACATATTATTAAGAACGTCAACATCGTCGAAATCCTCGATTTTCCCCTTTGTTCGTCGCTGCTTTCGGCCATGACTGCCCTGAAGTATCACAAATACTCTACCATACACGGGACAATAGTTTTGGGATAGGATGGTTCATATTTCACGAAGATTTTTAAGGATTGAAAACCGATACCCGGGAAACGTCACTTCTGCCCAGGAACCGACTATTATTCAGCAGGCCTTTCGTCGCCTTCCGTTCTTCCCTGATCACAAATTTCACGCCCGCAAATTATTCCCGCCCGCATCGAAAGGCCTGCGGAGGAGGTAGCAAAGAACTTATTAACACCATGTATTCTCTTTGAGAAATTAAATCTTAAAAATATCAAAGTTTGTGTTAGATTCAGTAAACAATACTGAGTATCCTGGTGACTAAGTGATAGTGCATTAGTGCCTTTTTCACCTTTCAGAGAACTTACTAAAACTCCTACTTGCATGCGGATTGTTTTCAATCTAAGCTCTTACACTTAGCTTTAAAAATTGCAGTCTCTGCCAAAAAGTCTTTGTCCGCACCTGCATGGTAATGTATAAGATATATACCTACAATAATGGACAAGAGGTTGTTTTTACTTGAATATATGATAAAATAACAACACATTATGATTTTTTTCTGTGTTTGTGTTGTGTACTCAGGTGAATATGATGTCTATGATGTTACTCTGAGTGTATATCCACACCGGGCGAGCTTGAAATATATGCCCGGCCACGTTGGGAATCGAACCTACGACCTCTGGAATACTAGCCCAATGCTCTGCCAACTGAGCTACGCGGTCAGGACGGTTCGAGTAAGTGATATTTCGGAACAGAATCTAGCAGAATCTAACAATGTAATCGGTATATTGCTGCAACCTGTAATTGCACACCTGCAACCTGTAGTTTAAACCCTCCGTTCTGCAAGCTCAAAACTCTATGTGCGATTGAGCCAGTTAGGAAGCCTTATTTCTGCTTGTACCATGCCTCACACTTCCATTGCTCAATGGTCGATTCATTTACCTGGTCAACTTCTTCCTGGCTCTGAGACAAATTAGTAAGAACATCGTTGATTGCAGCTTTAGCAGAAAATTCAGGACCCAATATATTATTCACAGAGTATATTGACTTTTTCCTTCATGATTTCATTTGCTGAAGTTAATTTAAATTTATTTCCACTTTTATTTAAATTTATTACATCGTCATTTTCAATATCATTTTTAATAATAGGGCAATTAAGCTTACCATTTAACTAGATCAGTAATGGCAAAATTGCTGGGTTGAAACCACATTTTTCCAAAGAATGTATGAACTGTTTTACAGATTTATTTGTCGAGAGAACCTGGTCATCTTTATGCCTTAAATCCATGTCTATGCGTTCAACATAAACATGTTCGTGCTTGGATTGCTTAAAGGTAGATTACAGTGGGCAATTGATCTTTCACATCACAAGGTCTGCTATCAACGGTTGGTTTCTTGGTCCATGTACATGTTGAAACCACATTTTTCCAAAGAATGTATGAACTGTTTTACAGATTTATTTGTCGGGAGAACCTGGTCATCTTTATGCCTTAAATCCATGTCTATGCGTTCAACATAAACATGTTCGTGCTTGGATTGCTTAAAGGTAGATTACAGTGGGCAATTGATCTTTCACATCACAAGGTCTGCTATCAACGGTTGGTTTCTTGGTCCATGTACATGGTACACTAGTCGAGCTGCATGTCCTCGTTATGGGTATTTAGCAAATCCTTTAAGGAATACATGGCTGCACCAATATGCCTGCAGCCACCATCACGACCCCTTTCACAACGATATCTAGCTTTGAAAATACCCCTTCGGTTGGTCCCTTTACCTCCAAGTATAAACCAGCAGTCATAGTACTAGTACGATTTTCCTTCGTCCGTCTTGTCTTTCATTGCTGGCATAACTTTACCCATATACAGATAAAATCTTTCGTTTTAGGAAGTCTCAGTTAGCAGAGATTCAACATATGCTTCCTGGAAAAGACGATATTCATCTAATGACAGTTCCACGAGGCACATTTCTGATCTGTTAGACTTGTTTCAAACGTGGCGCTACTCATGTGCCGAACGCATTATCCCCGAGCCGACGGAGCGAAGCGCCGTGCGAGGGTACTAATTGCCCCCGGCTATTTACTAATACAACAAGCTTGAAGCAATTTTGTTTGAAGAAGTGAGAAGAATTGGTTTACTACGGGAAATCGTGAAATATACGGCAAGTTTGCTTTGAATACTTTACAATGTTTACGAATTTTGTTGCTTTAACTTTTTACGTAATAAAAAACATGAACTATAGAAGCTCTAAGTTTCACTGATAAATTACCGTTTAATTTGAGAAAAAATCTGAAAATGTAAAGGCGAACAAATTGATTTGAAGACTGAACTGAAATTCCCTAACAATTTTATTTTCCCCGAGCCGTCGGCGCGAAGCGCTGTGCGAGGGTACTAATTCCCTCCGGCTATTTACACCTGGGGAAACGAAAGCATTAACGAAGTCTAAAGTTCATCAAATATCGCGGGCGTCGGTCACCAACGAGTGGGTGGTTATCCTCACTGATTTCAAAAATATGGCTGATTGCTTGTAGGAGTGGGATGAGCAAGATTTCAATTTTAAAAGACATATTTGGGAAATCGTTTCATATACAACAAGCTTGAAGCAATTTTGTTTGAAGAAATGAGAAGAATTGATTTACTATGGGAAATCGTGAAATATACGGCAAGTTCCCTTTGAATATTTAATGTTTACGAATTTTGTTGCTTTAACATTTTGGCTAAAAACATGTACTCTTTACCTTTTCAACGAAGCTCTAAGTTTCATAAATTACCGTTTAATTTGAGGAAGAATCTTAAAATGTAAAGGAGAACAAATTGATTTGAAGACTGAGCTAAAATTACCTAACAATTTGTTTTATTTGTAACTTATTATGCTTTATTATAAGTTTATCGGCAAAATTATTATGTATTCATTGATGTTTTGGTGGCCCCCCTCAAAATTTCACTTTCCTGAGGTCACCCCCCTTTCACATCACTATTTTTTTGGTGGCCCCCGAATTGAGAGCCTGCATCGATGACTAGTGAATTTGAATATCTGCCCCGTAACGTTCGTTTTTCCAAATATGGAATGTCTATCTTTATATGGTGTTGTTTACAACTTTCGTGCAAACTAAATTTAGACCGTGCGAACTAAATTTAGACTGTACAGTTTATGCTGTTTTTCGAAATATAAGATATTCAAGCAAAAGTTCAAATGTTTTAAATACTGTTTTCTCAAAACAGAACATTTAGTGCTTTGAGATAAGACGGCCAAGACCAATTTGATCAGTTAATGTGTTTTTTATGCATAATGCCAGCAGCTGACATATATAGAGCTCAGCGGAAACATATAAATTATAGCATCTGACCAATGAGAATTTCGCGTCACGATTTGAGACGCAGATATTCAAATTCATTAGTCATCGATGCAGGCTCTCAATTCAGCTGAGAGCCTGTTCGCAGGCTAGCCCTTGAACTGAACCGAACTTCCGTTAAAATGCAATGAAATTTCTTTCAAGGTTCTATTTGTTTGAAATTGGCAGTTTAAAATGGCACTAAAAACCTAATATAAAATATAAAAAACTTAACTGTCTTGAAATGTTTTGTCGGGCGGTACATTTATATTGTATAACAAAACGGTATAAAAAATTTCACGCGGCTCTTAAATTAATAAAATACAGTCAGGGGGTGATGAGAATCAAGGAATTTATTTTATGTGGCCCAAAGTCCATTTTTTAAAAATATTTCGATTTCCCATATTCTGTAAAACAAGCATGACAACACGTTTTCCCATTCCTCCATTCTAACAATAACGCTTTTCCAAAACAAGAGTGTTTTAGGTCAAGTTTTTCTACTAAATTTGCGTCGTCCATAGATACAAACACTTGTGACAGTTTTGAGAATAACAAATTAACAATTACATGTAACAATAACAATTAACAAATTTCTCACAAACTTCTCCCCCCCCCCGGTATTTTGAACTATTGAGCGTGACTTCTGGCAGAGGTTTCTTCGATAACACCGAAACCTCTGCGGAGGAGAGAGCTCCATTCCAATATTAAACTTGCAAGTTGCACAATCCTGAATAATAATAACCCAATAGACCTTTATAAAAAGGTTGACGTCGGCAGGCTTGTGACGTAGTTTGCGGAGAAAATCCCGAATGCTCAGAGTTGTTTACTTGTTTTGAGTTTTTAAAAGCCAAAAGAAGCCAGTATTATGATAAGTTTGAAGTAAATTTTTCTATATATAGGCCAAATGAGTTTTCATATTCGTTAGAGTTTATTTTATTTGTTTTTATATTGGATTGTACATTTATTTTACTGTCAACATTTAGCAAATTGTTCGCTCGGTTTGTTTACATATTTCGTTGCTAAAAAGTATATTTTTTCTTTTAGGCCGTTTGCCGTGACCCGATATCGTTCACTTTCATTAAGCATCTCGTGGAACTGAAATATTTTCACGGCAACTAACATTTTCGAACACGCTGAATTCAAATCCGAAAAGTTGCCCCTCCGTAGACCCGCAGTTTTTTCACAAATTGCATTTGTATTTTCAGTTCTTCGACGAACAAAAATAAACACGCGCCATTTTGAAATTAAATAACATCACTCAGAGTATGCCGTTTAATCCGTTTTTGCTCCCCAGTCTCCGATGCTCATGACCGAGTTAAGATTTAGAGCAATGTTATTAAAACAAACACAGTCACTGAGTCACGTGGTTTTAAAAATGGTTTGTCAGAATGATTTTCAGTTTACTTCCCAGTAAAATCGCTAAAGAATGAGAAATAAAAGTTTAAATTATTTATTTGGCAGAGAAAAGCAATAAGGTAGGTAGTTCTCTCTATAGAAAAACAAACAAGTGATTAAGTGAACAATCATCAACCATGACGATTTATTCAGGTTAATAGCTCTCAGACACATATAAGGAAAGGATTAATTAAAGGGGCAGTGTCACCGTCTGCGCATCTCTTCTGCGCATAGCAAACTTTCAAGTTAATGAATCAAGATGGCGGCCATTTACGAGTGAGTGCATTGCAAGATAGGCAAAAATTGCGGCACATATAGGTACATACAAGGCTGATGAAACTCTCAAAATACTACGATAGGCAGCACAAAAGCTTATAACGACTCCTGAATATATTTGAGGCAAAAACCATGATAAATCGGGACGAAAATGGAGGCTTGATTCACGTTCGCGAAGCGATATCAATTTCGCTGTCGTAAAAGGTAAAATAATTGAATTCATAAATAAGCTAAATCAATTTAGAAATATATAGCATAGGTGTAGCGATTTCAGGCATTTGTAGCAACAACAGCGAACGACTTAGAGCCTCAGACAAATCATAGTCGAACTATAAACTTTGCTGCAATTTGGCAGCTAGTGCTCAAGATTAACTGAGGGCATCTATGTATATAAATGATAAGGAAAATCCCAAAATGATACTGTAAAAGTAGAACAAGTCATTAATGTTCTTCGAACAGACATGAAGACTGACCAGAAATATAGTTCATTGTTCAATATTAGGAAATGTTCATACATTGTAATTCTTAATATGTATATTGGACAATGCCACATGTTGCATGGCATGTTATGTAGCTCACTTTACCAAACGTTGGCAATGAAGAGCCCAATTGATACCTTTATCCTTATTCGCTTTAAACACTACCCGTACCTCCTTTTTCAATTTTGTGGCTATTCAGTTTGGTCTCAGTGCTAGACCCAGCATGGTTAAAAGTATTAACCAGAACACCAACATTGAAAAGGGAGCAGTGGTGATATTACTAATATGTACATATATGATAAAAAATACCCTAAGGAATATTGCCTACAAATACCCACCTATTTATTTATTATTTCCATCCTTAGCAAGGTCATATGATATGGAACATATAAACCAGGGAGGCAATAGTGCTCAGGTTCTAGCTGTGCTGAATTTAATCAACTTTTGCTCACTCACAACTAACAACTACAGAAGAAATTGTGAATTATAGAAGAGCAGAATTGCCAAAGAATAACTGGACGTCCTGCAGTGCAATGTCTCCGATAGTAATTACCACACAATAAATGAACCACCGAGAAACATCAACTTTATTTAGTCTATATTATAAGCAAGTAAAATATTCCCAAACATGCACTTTTACCTATATTTAAAAGTGTATCAAATATCATAGTGTCAGGAAATTGCTTTATATGACCAGCAGGAAGTCAATATTTTGAAAACTAAAATGATCATGAGATGATGGAAGTGATTATTTTGTAAATGATATGATGTGGGTTGCCTGCCAACAAGAAAACGCAATCCTTGAAACCTCAGTATATCAGCAACTCAATATAATTTTTGTACAAATACATATTGAATAAAAAATTAATTGTGTATTAATAGTTATTGCAATAAATAAACTTTTAGTTGAATAGGGACATCCTCACCTACTACACTTGCCAAATGACCATGTTGAGGTTAGTATGATATGCTAAAATCTAGCAGATTTTTAATTAGCAATCCAAGATCAGGTCAATAAACATTTGATACTTGGATTATTTTGACAGTTTAATTTATAATTTGCATTTTGTATGATTGTCGTAAAGAAAACCAAGATAGTTCATTAGAAATCTGCTAGATTTTAGCAGATCATGTGACCAGCATCTACCAGGGTCTTTGCTCCCCAAGAGGAAAGACCCTGAGTACGAGGATGGTTCATAAGCTGCTTTCTACAATAACCTGGTGTCCTTGTGGTCATTGGGTAATACAGCTATTATTTAGGGCAATATTCCAATGGGTCGGCCTTTTCAAATTCTTGACGTCAGCACTTATGACACTCTGACATCTCATCGCTTGGTCGTTGCATGATATTTTCTGGTAAACCAAATTATTCCACCCTGCTTTTGCCATGAAAACAGGTGGGTATATGTAGGTGAGCCTGCCTACTGAGTAGGTTAAACATTTTGCCTAGATAGTAAGTAATAATATCAAGGCCAAACAATTAAACATAAAAAATAATATAAAGGTGCATGAAACTTGTCATTGTAAAGCAAGCTAGCTTGGATATCCCTAACCTGCGATCAGGCCTATCAATAAATTAATAGGCCTGATACAAATCTTAACAAAAGTCCATGCTGTTACAACTGTTATTAATCTGCCATTTGATTGGTTGGTGCCAATTAGATTATACTATTGTTGTTGATATATTTTATAGTGATCACAACTATAATTAGATTGTTATTGTCTGTATGAAATTTAAATTTATCCTGCGACATTTTGATTGGCTACTACATATAAACTATCCCACACAGGCTTGCTTCCCTGTTACACTCCCTATTAACAAAACATAACTTGTGGAATGGAATGGCCATTATGTATTTATTTACAATCATAATTATAAAAATTTCCTAATATTCAATTAAATATTTTTGGTTGGTCTTCATGCATGTCAATTCAAAGTATGTTCATGCATATTTCGTTCAACATTTTGTGCCTGTCTTTGCTGTTTATATGCTGATATATCCATAGATGTACTCTATTTTTATAGATGCACGCCAGAATCATAGAAAGAGCACTTTCTGATTGCAGTAAAGTTTATAGTTCGACTATGATTTGTCTGAGGCTCTAAGTCATTCGCTGTTGTTGCTACGAATGCCTGAAATCGATACACCTATGCTATATATTTTAAAATTGATTTGGTACCTTTATGAATTCAATTATTTT
>CACRXK020014484.1:505-12670 GCA_902702795.2 Paramuricea clavata
AGTAACATTGCAAAGCTTGGTTGCAAAATGTTGTAAAATGCAGAAAACATAGCAAATTTTGTATACTTTTGTATTGCGTGCGAAAATTGCTACCACATTTGGGCCGAAAATGAAGCAATTTCCGCACACAATACAAAAGTATACAAAATTTGCAAACTTTGCAAGGCAATATGTTCTGCATTTTACAACATTTCGCAACTAAACTTTGCAATTTTACTCATTTTAGTATGCTCTTTTTAGCTGTGCTGATTTATTTGCATCTCCTTGCCTAGTTTTAAAATTACTCTATAATGGGAATTGTCTATTATTGTGTAAACACATGCAGGAAGTGGCCTTCTGTTCTTATTCCCCCAAGTCTTAAATACCCAACGCGAACATCGCTGGTAAGCTACTAGTCTATAAATTTTGTGTATCTTGTCCAAATCTTTGTCATCCAGAGGCCAGTTTAATATCTTCAAGATAGCGACAAACATCTATTTAATAGCCCTTCCGACAGCATGTTCGCTTTGAATTCTGCATGTGTTGACAGTGTTGTAAAGGCAGTCAAGCACTTCTCCCCTTGTGTTTCAACCTCCTTCAATCATGCATCTTATTCATCGTATTCTAACGCTTTATCGTGGCAACAAAACAATTCAATATCCTTTGGTTTCAATGTGCAATGCGCCAAGCATTTTCGACCTCAAACACATGGTGATTTCCTCGTCAGACGTTCACTCTGTTCTTCGGAGTCGCTCTCGTCACCGCTATCGCTTGTTTGTAAGCCCAGTTTTAGTTCAAATTGATAAGGTAATACCTTATCTACTTGATATCGTGGATATTTTCCATCCGAGTAATCAAAAAGCGCCAAATTTCTCACTAGAAGTACGAAGTCGCAATATGCGCCTAATAAAATATATTTGTTGTTTTGATTCTACCCTGCTCTTGACGTCACACAGGTCATGTGACCCAAAAGACAATTTTTTGAAAATCGATCCAAGATGGCGGACGTACTGAATATTTACGGTGAAATAACTCGAGAACAAAACATTTTTGATGAAAACTAATAGCATATTCGTAATCAGGGGGTCCAGTTTTACCAATATCAGGAATAAAAAAATTTATTGCCATTGTCCTTTAATTAAATCTTTGCTAAAAGCTAAATCCAGAATTGCTCGGTCGCAAAAGGATAGACTCAGTTTAATTAACAAAAGGATTTCTGATGTCATTTGTCTAAACAGAAGAAATTTTAGGGCCTTGGTGGGAAGTAGAACTTGGTGGAGAAAGACGAATGATATTTCTCAGCGAAATGTATCGTCTCAATTATTGGTGATGAAGTAGATATTCCTAGCTTTACGGAACAGCAGGTATGGAATGCCTTGAAAAGAATAAAGAGGACAGCAACAGGTCCCGATTATATTCCCTATTGGGTTTGGAATGATCATGCGGAAATTCTAACCGAAGTTGTAACTAACGTCTGGGATTTGTCCCTTTCATCACATACTTGGCCAGATTCATGGAAAAGAGCGAATATTAACCCTCTTGTAAAGGTTGATTTACCAAAGGAAGATGGTGATTTTCGTGGAATAAATATTACACCTGTAATTGCGAGGACCTTCGAAAAGCTCGTTTATAATAGTCAGGTCAAGTCGACAGTTGAGGAAATTTTATCCCCAACGCAATTTGTGTACAGGCAGGGGGGAAGTTGTACAAACGCTCTGTTGACTATTCAGAACAAAGTACTCAGCTTCTTAGATAGAGCGGACTGCAAAGCAGTTAGACTGTTTTCTATGGATTTTAGCAAGGCTTTCGACTCCGTGAAACATTCACTCCTCTTGGAAAAGTTAAAAAATGTGCCACTCAACCCTTATATCATAAATTGGTATTTAAATTTTCTAAAGAATAGAAAGCAAAGAGTCGTTTGTAACGATTTTTGTGGAGAATGGATGGATGGATGTTAATAAGGGTACAACACAGGGGAGCGTAAGTGGACCCTACCTTTTTAATATTTTCCTAAATGATTTAGAGGTGGACATAGACGGCGAGAACGCTCTTTTTAAATATGCGGACGATTCAAATATAATGGTGCCAGTTTGGAGTGACGGTCCTTGATACATCAACAGCCAGGCGAAACACTCGTAGAATTTATTCAGCAACTTCGGAGACTAAGTAAGGATTGTAATCTAAAAAGTGTTACTGCTGAACAGTATCCGGAGGAACTAATTTGAGACTCATTTATTAATGGTCTACTTTCCCCATTAATTCGTCAACGTCTTCTAGAGAACAGTACACTAGATTTGAAATCTGCTTTTGACCAAGCTAATGCTTTTGATTTAGCACAGAAGAACGCGGAAATGTATACCATGCCCACTATTCCCACAGCTACAGCGGCAGCTGTTTCAGTAACAGAACAGACCTCGAAAGCTGCTGCCTCCAATGACGATGTCCCTCTTGCCGGAACATTTACATCAAAGAAATGCTATTTCTCTGGTAATTCTATCCATAATAGAAGAAATTGCCCTGCCCGAAATCGTGTGTGTGTGTGTGTGTGTGTGTGATAGCTGTGGCAAAAGGGGGTATTATGCAAACGTTTGCAGGTCAAAAGCCCCTACGGTTGCTTCAATATTTTCGCCTTCACTTTGTGCAATCGTGGCTTCCTGTCCAGAGTCTTTGAAGCAAGCATCTGTAATATCTCTATTGGAAACAAACCGTTGACTGCACTTGTTGATTCTGGACGTTCTGACAGCTATATAAATGAGAGCGTGGCCAAACACCTTGATCTTCATTTCCATCCATCAAAACAATATGTGTCTATGGCCCTGAGTTCCCTCAAGTCACATGTTGTTGGTCACTGCTATGTAGATATTGCTCTGAATGAACATATGCATCCATCCTGTAGTCTGGGAATACTTAAAGATCTTTGTAGCGATATAATCCTAGGTCAGGATTTCCAAAAAGGGCACAAGAGTGTTATTATCGAATATGGTGGTTCTAAACCAGAGCTGATGATTCCAAAGTCTACCCCTGTTTGTGCTCTCTCTGCTGCATCAGTTGAAGAGCCGTCTCTTTTTGCGAATCTTAGTCCAGATTGCAAACCGATAGCAAGTAAACCGAGACGCTTTAGTAAGGAAGACCACGATTTTATACAACAGGAGGTTAATCAGCTTCTTTCGGAAGGGATCATTGAACCTAGCAATTCACCATGCATGGAGAGCACAGGTTGTTGTTGTTAAAGATCCGTTGAATAGACATGAGAAGCGGTTCTGCATAGACTACTCGCAGACCCTTAACCAGTATACCGACCTTGACGCCAATCCTCTACCACGGATTGATTATATGATTAACAATCTTGCTAGCTACAAATTTTTCTCAACTTTTGATCTTAAAAGTGCCTATCAAGTGCCAATAAAGGAAGCTGATCAGAAATATACTGCCTTCGAAGCCATTGGAAGACTCTATCACTTCCAACGCGTGCCTTTTGGGGTCTCTGCCTCGATGTCATCAAACAACCTCGAAGAAATCCATATTGGGTTGTGTTATCCCGGTGTAACTCGAATGTTACGATTCGTAAAGTCCAAGAACCTTCTTCCATACTCCACTGAAGAAGTTCAGAAAGTGTGGTCAGCACGCCGAAGTTGCGCCGAATTGAAGCCTCAGTTTTATCGTCGGCAGCAATCCGGAAACCTAATCAAAGCCACACAGCCTATGGAGCGACTTAGTATCGACTTCAAGGGTCCACTACCTATTGCTACTCGTAATGCATATATACTCACTGTTGTGGATGAGTACTGCCGTTTCCCATTTGCCTTTCCATGTCCAAATATGCAATCCTCAACCATCATCATGTGTCTGAATCAGTTATTCAGTCTTTGTGGCATGCCAAATTATATTCACTCAGATCTTGGTACCTCTTTCCTTTCTCGGGAACTATAGCACTATCTAACGAAACGAGGAATAGCAACGAGTAGAACTACGCCGTACCATCCAATTGGCAATGGTCAAGTTGAACGATACAATGGCATCATCTGGAAGGCGGTTCGTTTCGTCTTGCTCTAAGGTCAGCTAATCTACCAGATTCAAGATGGGAACTCGTACTCGCTGATGCACTTCACTCGATTAGATCACTTCACTGTACGTCAACTAATGCAACTCCACATGAAAAGCTTTTCAACTTTCATCGTCGTTCATCATATGGTGTGTCCCTGCCATCGTGGATGCAACCTGGTATTGCTACGTCGATTTGTTCGAACGAGTAAGAACGATCCACTTGTGGATGAAGTGGAGTTAACGGATGTGAACCCAACCTACTCACGTGTACGTTACGCTGATGGGAGAGAATCGTCTTTTTCTTTACTGATCTGGCTCCTTGCCCGCCTTCTTCCATCCAGAATGGAATCCCCTTCGAACCCCAACCTTCGCAAAAACCCTTCCCTACATCTGATGGATTTCCTCCAGCGCCAAACTGTACGGCCTTGCAAGTTCCTGAGATTCATTCAGAAGCGGATAACGTTGAACACGAGTTGCTCAGGTACATTAATGCCTGGGTCTCAGTTTGTGTATTTAGCGAAAATAAACAAAAAATCATAAAAAAATAAGTATGGCCTTGATTATTACCATTCAAGTTATATATGATTTATCAAAGGAGATTCTAAAAGTTGACCTACTTTTCGTTGTCATGGCAACGATCACGTGATGTATATTTCGAAAAACCACACAAAAAATGATACTTTTTATTCAGAGGCTCTGCAGCAGTATATTTCGTGACTGGGAGGACGCAGAATTGCGATAATCATTCACACATAATATCACTGTTTATTGAATAAATTCGGAAAGTTTACATTTAGGCTTCGTTTCATTATTTTATGCGGCTATATTACGATGATCGGCATCAAACGAATGTTAATCGCGTCATTAAATGTTATCTACAAATAAATGTACGGTTTCCAAATTAACGCAGGAAACTTTGTTCCCTTGTTAATGTTTTTAGCTAACAAACATAGCAAAATTTCGTCAAATTACCCTGCTGCAAGTCGAACGCGTTTTTCGCGTGATGAATTTCACGCACCATAATGAAACAGTCTGCCGCTTATTGTAAGGGATATTATATTTCCAATAACAACATTCATTGCGCATTCAAGCCGATATCTTGAAGCATAGTTAATGCTTGAAGGGAAGTATGCCATGGTGGAAAAGACCGAGTGTACTATATGTGCTATTAATTTGTAATTCACAAGCTATTTTTAAAATTTAAGAAACAGTCAACAATTAATACTGAATAATCACAAGATAGCGCACTATCAGAAGCTTTTATTTATCAGCAGTTCAAAGGTCAGCTGTCGCAAATGATACAATACTTATAGCTATACAAAGAGTCAATTATTACATCAAAACTGAATAGTATACCGACTTCTTTGCATTGTATATTCCAAAATAATCCTGTCACTCATATATACTATATTTTGATTTGAAGCAAACGCCCGAATTCACTAAAATACTCACACAAAGGGCGAATATTCTAACAGACGCATTACTGACAGATCGCGCGTGCAACACGCGCGCAAGATATCATCCAAGCGTGGGCAGACCCAGGCATTAACATGCCTGAGTGTTAACAAACGAAACTGGTCTAAGGCGTTCTACTCGAGTAAGCAAACCACCAGCTCGTTACGGTTGGTAATGTTGTGAACTAGTAACTCTATGAATTGAACTATAAAATTTGAACCTTATTGTTAGTTATAGTACTTATATATGAAATTATTATTAATGTAAATTATTTTGGAACTTTCTATTGTTTTAGAACTTTTAGAGAGGAAGAATGAGATAATAACGATATTAGTTATATGAAGTAGCTGGCAATTATTTATGAACCCGCAATAGTTATGGTTATATAAGGCGGTGTTTGACCACAATTTTGTAAGATTTGTACTTCAGAGTTTATAGCAATGTTTTAAGTTGAATAAAGCCTGATTTTACTTTGCTTTACAATTATGGTTTCGACAGTGTCAAAGGCCTTGTTCAAGTCAATGAAAACTACCCCGTTTAAAAGACCTCTATCGATATTGACACACCAATTATTAGTTGCTTTTAGTACAGAAAAAATACAGAACAAAATTTAACTTTCACTGTACAGAACCCTCCCAATATATGCCTCGAATAGCCGGTGTATCAGGAATTTCGCCCCCCCCTACAATTTCGCCCCCGGGGGGGGCTAATTCCTAGGGATTTCACCCCCCTTTAGGAAATTCGCCCCCTTCAGAAATTTCACCTTTCCTTTAGGATTTTCGTACTCCATTAAAATGTTTGCTCTTCCTAACAGTTGCATAGAATAATATTAATTATTACATGGGTGTATAGTCATTTGAAATCATATCAATTCAAAAGTCTTAAGGCAGAGCTTGAAATAACAACCGATCACCGATCAATGATCGGCAAGAAATTGCTTATGATCGGCGGAAAAGCAGGGTTTCTGTTTCCAACCTGAAAAAGCAAGGGAAGTCATGACTGCCGATCACCATGATCGGGAACTTTGGGAACGTTATTTCAAGCCCTGTAAGAATACAAATTTACAATTACATGTATTGAAAGGGCTTACACAGTATAGATCAATAAGACTTATGAACCTTCACAGCACACCACGCATATTTTGCATTTTCAGCGTTAATCCTTAAACTCATTGTTAAAAAGAAATCACCGTGGTGGTTATTGTAATTATTGGTATTGTCAAAACTTTATTTTTTAACTGACACATGCATAAACTAACTATATAGTATATGTTTTTTTTATAATCAAACCGTTTAATTTCATTACAAAGAGCACTAAAAATCTACTTGTTTCTAGACTCTATCGATGCAGTATTCACAAACTTTATTCATTCATATAGATTGAAAGTAATTGAATTGGTTAGGTAATTCTTAATATATAGATCGTGTTTATGGTATTTAGTACTATACCACCGTGTTTATATGAACGACGTATATGAACGACGGCATTGCTGACAGAAATGCACTCGTGTTGAATGAAAGTTATATCAATCGAAATCGGCCTTTGGCTACCTTTCTTAACAGTTCAAAACATACTAGTTTATCAGGAATGTCATATGATGGTCGCCGTCTTAAATAGTATAACGATTTGCTGAAATTAAAGCAAATTGTAAGCGATAACTGGAATCTCGAAGGAAAGTGGTCTTCGCCGGGATGCCAATCAAAGATATTTTGTAGCTCAAATGCTGACCTGGTTCTTACATGGTATAGAGGAAAACAGAACACGGTAACTTTATATGAAAATGATGGAGATCTTGTTCAAGATAATTGCATTTTATTTTGCTTTCAAAACAATCAATACTTATTAAGCCCTACATTGAAAGTTCACGAAGCTAATACACAATCTCAATCAACTGTGTATAATGGGATTGATTGTGCTTTAGATGAAAGTAAAATATCCAATATAACATCCCAATTAAGTACTGTGTTTCTGAATAAAGCTTCACAAACGGAGAATATCAAAGCTGGTATTTATAATTTTAATTGAAATTGCAGAGTTTATGCTGCAGATTTGGAAGAAGTTAAACTTGACTTATTTATAACTGAAAAGAACCTAAAAAATATTGAGGCAAAGTTAGAGTTAATCAATGAAGTATCTGTAGGCAAGCAAGTTCGGGTAAATCAACTTAAACTTGCCCCCATAACTAACCCTTCCACCATAGCTGTGCACCGTGATCAGACATGAGTCATAAGGTGGCTGCCAGAGTGTCCTTAGTGAGCCTTGGACTCGATCAGGTCGAGCTACGTCCTTCACAATTCGGCTCAGCTCACAGCTGCAAGTAAGCATGATTAGCAGCTAGTACATGTATGCAAGCAAGGATGATTGGATCCTAATTCCATTCCTAGTACACCCCAATTACTCACTTGCTTACTTAACAGGCTATTAAATTAATGGATTATTGAAGGTTTTTGTAGATGGAAATTTTGAGTGTACATTTTATACATTTATTAGACCTAACGTAAACCAAGATCAGTTGCAAAAAAATACAACTGTTTGCCCTCTGGTAGAAATCAGACATGTGGCCCTGTGAATGCGATTTCATTGCAGCGCTTTAAGCTGTACATTCGTAGATGGAAAATTTGATTATGTTTATCCAGGATCAGTTGCAAAAAGTTCAACTATAGGCCCTCTGGCAGGAAAGTTCAACTATAGGCCCTTTGGCCCATGACCTTGCAGCTAGGTCTCGACAACTAGAATCTTTAGCTCGCATGGCTTGCCTGATTCTCGAAATTTTATCTATAAAAAACCTTCAACACTTAGTTCAATTGAGTGAGATGCTCCAAATCCTGATAACAATATTCGTTTCATGTTTCAAATTTTGTTTAATATTTATTAGCCATCAACACAAATGAGAAAAACGTTTTGGTTCCAGACCATAAAATTCCAGTTGATGTTGTGAGGAATGAAAGATCATGTCCACCAATAATGAACTATCAGATACTCAGTGTATATTATTGCATGCCATTATGTTTTCGAGTCTTCTATCCACTCTTTGTGATGGAATTTTTAGTTATGACTTATGTGGACCATGTCAATCAGAGTTGTTTTGTGGGCAGAGGTTAAAAATTGTTATCTTAATTTGTATAGATGTTTGCATGATTGTAGTCCTAGCTTATATATTGTAAATATTTAATAATTTTAGCTATTATTACATTTGTGAATTGTACACTCAGATATGCTGCTTCTTTTATATATTTTTATTCCAATTAGATCTGTGATCTGAGACCAAGCTGAACAAAAGTGTGTAATTTTGCACACCTTCCAAGGTGTGTATTTGCAAGCTGTGCAGCAAGCAAAAAGGTGTGTTATTTTGCACACCTTGCAAGGTGTGTAAAAAAGCACGGCTTAAGGTGTGTAATTTGTTCGCCAGAGATTCAGCGCAAAATATACACCATATGGTGTGTAAAAATACACACCTTTTTGAAAAATACGCCTTAAGGTGTGTGAATTTGGTGACAAGCAAAAAACGAAAAAAACGCACCTTAAGGCGTGTTTTTTTACACACCTTTATCTTGTAAATTCTCACCTTAATTTAAGGTGTGTAAAAATAAATACCTTTTCCGGAACATACACACCTTAAGAGCGAAGATCCACTAATATCGAGCATCAGCCGGTCACGCTCAAAGTTTCGATTTTGCCCATTTTTGGTTTGCTGGAAGGCATTACCAAGTAAACAAACGTGATATAGTTTGTTTTTCAAAAAACCGCTAAAATTTTGAGAAATCCGAGAAAAACGGCCTCAAAAATATGCAAATTTTCAATTGAACAAAAAAGGTTCAAAAACAACTAACGCATGTAGAATTGGAAATGATATGAAAACTGTACGTTTGTAAATCGATGGAAGAGATGTTTGAGACTTGATTGAGTATTTAATCATGATTTTAGCTATTAATTAAAACCAGACAGCTAATATTTAGAATCGTATGGTATTCACACATAGCTAAAATTATAATCTACCGTTGCCACGCCAAAAGCATTTTAACTAAGTGCCCCAATTTCTTTCTATATGACACGTACGCCATTAACTAATTAAATGTTCTTCTAGAACATATAAAAAATTAGTTTGGGTTATTGTATTTAGAGTTCGTACTGAGGCCGTGAATGTTGGGTATTTTCGACATATAGCGTGACAGAAATCGACAAATGTTTTGTTCCTTCCGGACAGTTCCGGTCGCTATTTTGTTTTGTTCCTTCTGGACAGTTCCGGTCGCTCTTTTCTCATAAATAGTTGCTATTTTCATCGGGAAATAAGCCCTAAAATGCATTTCCTTAAAAATATTTATTAGTAGTAATTTACATGGTTTTAGCAGTTACAGCATTTGTAGATAGTGCTATGACCGAGATAATTTCTGTATATTTTATACCGATTACATGGAGAGTTTTCAGCCCGGGCTGAATTTCAGCCCGGTAAACCGAGGCAAAATAGCATCACGATACATGGGCAGTTTGAACCCGGGCTACGTTTTAGTCAGAGCAATATTTATTCCTTGTAGTAAACAAACCCGGGCTGAAATGTCATCCCGGCCTGAAATGACACGGGGGGCCCCCCAGATACGATATCACGAAAGCAATATTCCGCTTGTTTGAGCATTTAAAACGCCGATTAGTCGACTATTTGACTTGTGTAAGACTGTGGTTGCATATAAAGTATGAAAGATGAGACGAAATGCAAAACAAAGCAATTTAAACGATTGTTTTTTTAGCCCGGGCTGAAATTATTGCGATTATACATGGGATATTTCATCCCGGTTGACATAGCCTGCATGGCAGGCGGTCCCTAAAATCGGGCAAGTCTGGGAAAGACCGCCTGCTGGGTTTGGCAGTGTAATCGAATCCCCCGGGATTTTATGATTGGTTGCGAGTCTGAGCAATATTTTAATTTTGGAATAGGTAATAGGACCTCTACATGCGTCTTGGACCTGTTTGCTTGTAATCATTATTTATCTAATAGATTTCTTTTATATTCAACGAGGTCTTGAAAGTAGACCATGCCGCAAAATATTGTATAAAAAGTGCACGCGTATTATGCATGCGTTGTTTTGTGTCTTTTTATGTAAATCCATTGTAGAAATATCGTAATTGAAGTTAGCATGTACTGTATGTAAGGTTATTACTTGGTAATTGATAGGTGTAATTTGATGATGCACATGAATTTATCACAGGATCGGATTTGACCATACTGCAATATTACAAATTTAGAATTGGTAACAAGACTTGTGATTTTGTGTTGTGTAATTTTCTTGTATCTCGTTTGAATAAATGGTTTTCTTAAATTTATCTTATCAGGGTCTGGAACGTAGACCATGCATTGAGAAATTGTAAACCTAATCCTTGCTTTATACTGTGTACTGTTTCCGTAATCTGTCCATCACATGTAGTTAAGTCTTTTTGAGGATTGTAGGTTTATTTAAAACGGCTTTGGACAAACCATCCCATTTGTTCAACAAAAAATAAAATATAACATCAGGGAGATAGATGGATGGTATTGGAGAGATGTTGTGATTTTTAATGAAACATTGAATAATGACGTGACTGTGTATTGGGGCTATAGCAAACCTCACAGAGTCTTGGGTTGACCGTGCTTGTGAAGTATGTTAGCGGATAGTATATATCATATTGAAGATACAGTATATATAGTTGTGTTAATTGTACTTTTTCATTTGTTTTGTCCGCTGTCACTCAAAAGTGAATACGCTTATACGCTTCTAATATGTCACCGCATAATATGAACGCTTCTCGAAAGTCGAAATTAGTCGAAACGCGAATTGATTGTCAAATCTCAAACGCGAGCAAGAGATAGCAGTTAAAGATTTACTCCTTATAAAGCATGTTTTGGCCGTTCTACACTCCTACCTACAGGTTATGGGAAAAGCTTGATTTGTTGGCGCGAGAAAATATAACGAGAATAAATGCAGACCGTCGTAGGCGTATAGTCTTATTCAATAATTGTGCAACGGGTTTTATCAAGGACTACTACGCCTAGGCCTGTTAGCCGCTTCACTTTCTGAACTTTTTAAGGCTGTCATTAACACACGGCTTCGTTAGGGAAACGAGACAGTTTATATTGGCAACTGATGTTTTTATACAACGGTCTATTTGTTCGATACGTACACAGGCAACGCGTTTATGTCTCGTTTGATTTAATATTTCAATTTAATTTTTTAGGGTTTATTTAATTTTTTAGGGTTTATATATATTTACACTGGCCTGTAAGGCCAAGTGTCTTAAATCCCCCTTTTTCTGTTTTTTTCGTAGTCGAGAAATCGAGTTTGCGTTAGCTCATCGCAGGCTCAGGGTGCAACGATTAAGCCAAAATGCCATCAAATTTCCTCGGTTCCATGATTTAGATAGTATAGTAATAAGCTCGTATATATGTACGTAATAGCCGACTCATGCCATGCTTGTGGTACATTTTTCGTTTATTAGCCTATACACTTGTACGCACGCGCACAATTCCGAACTGCAATGGCGGCTTTTCACAGAGTGATCAAACTATATTTTACACAGTTTCGTTAAATTTTCAAAGAATTGTGCCGGTTTCCTATGTATTTTACGTTGTGTCGTACTCTGGACTTTCTTGCGTGTTGAATTAATGTGTTTTCTTTGTGTAATGACTCGAAAACCACAAAATATAATATTTAGTACTCC
>CACRXK020014486.1:0-13036 GCA_902702795.2 Paramuricea clavata
TAAATTATCGTATAACATCGGAATTTTACCCCCAATATCTATTTCTTCATCAAAACTTGACTACAAAACAGTCAAAACTTCCAGCTCAGTTTTCCCGCCATATTTATCCTTGCCATATAAGACAACGTCGCCATAGTAACCACAACAAACTCGTTACCAGTTCATTGCATCACACATCGATCGGCGCGCCTATAGCCGTTTCACCGCCCTCTATATAAGCGCCCTGGAATGTAGTGACTGTGAGAGAGACTAGACCGCGTATACAACTGCATGTGAGTGATTTTCAATAATATATTTTTATAAAACCGAATTTGCTTCGTCGAGAGTTTGATTGTTCAATACCTTTTAGTAAGGGTCAATTTACTAAACTGGAGTTACCTACCCTACCAAGATAAGGCAAAACCATTCTCGACCAATCAAATGGCTAGAATCTGCCTCAAGTAAGTCAAGGCCACTGAGCTTACAACCGAAATGCAGCTGAATGAAACTTGATAACTGGACTATTGTGAATATTAATTACATTTGCTATCACTGCAGGAAGGATTACAACTGGAGTACTGGACAATTTTATGAATCAGTAATTATCTGCGCAATTTTTACGTTAGTCGCGCGACTTATTTGACAACCCCTAGATCCGCCCCTGTTGAAATAGCCCTTTTTTCCAGTTGAATCAATTCGTTCTTTAAGTATTGTGGAAGGGAGTGATAAAAGGCTGGTACTGCGTAATCCATGACAGATCTAACGCAAGACGTATAGAATAACACAAGATCTTTAACTGGTAACCTAGCTCTTTTTAATTGAACCAGATAATATAGTCTCTTACTTTTTTGACGACCTCTTTTATATGGGCATGCCAAGTTAGATTGTTACTTGTTGTTACTCCCAATAATTAAGCACTTTAGACTATTTCGACTTCTTTACCATTAAGTATGACTTGATCTAGAACAACTGGGTCCTTACTAAAAGAAATTCTCAATTCTTTACATTTAGATGTAGTTTTAATCTATTTTCTTCTTACCATTGCTTAATATGATCTGCTATGTTTTGGGCTGTACTAACATTGCCTTTGGGAAGAATTTCCGATGCTGTGGCATCATCCACGAACTTCCACAGGTATGGGGAATTAATATTCAGGTCTTGGATCATCAAAATAAATAACCATGGACCTAGCTTTGTACCTTGCGGTACACCAGACGGAACAAGGCCCCACTCAGAAAAACAGCTATCGGCCAATTTGACTCTCTGCTTTCTATGAGAAAGAAAATCTATTATCCAGTTAATTATACTTCTAGGTATGTTCAAATTACCCAGTTTCTTTACAAGAATGGTATGGTCGATAAAATCGAATGCCTTGCGATAATCAAACAATATTGTCCTTATTGTCGCCCCATTCCCGTCAGTGTTTATAAACCAGTGATGCAGCATACTAATTAACGCCATAGTGGTTGACGAGTTTGGAATCGCTCCATATTGACTAGCATCGATTATGTCTAGAATTGCCGGTTTAACATAATCCTCAACAATGAATTCCTCTGCCACTTTAGAGATGCAGGGAGTCAGGGAAATAGGCCTGAGATCTTTTTCCAATATAGTCACTGGTTTTTTGGGGGGTAACGGCGAAACATTTGCTTTCTTCCAGATGGTAGGCAACTGCTGTTCGTAATAGGAAGCATTGATAATTTTCATGACAGGAAGGGCCAAAAGGTAAGAATATTCTTTAAAAATCCAGTTTGGTAGATTGTCTGGCCCAGGCGCCTTGTGAGGATTTAGTTTTGCTAGAACTTTTTGAACACGTTCTTCGGTAACTTGCAAAAATTTCGGTGGGTCTTCTAACGAAAGACGTTCGAGGGGTTCTGATATTCTGTATTCGGCCAAGGGTGCAAGAAAGGCAGTATCAATGGTGTTAGCTTGTTCATGTGGAGGGAGGTTCGTAAATCCTTCGACATTGATTTAATGGGATAAATTTGTGCCTGCCGACTTTATTCCACTTAACCGCTTAACCTCATTCCACCACTTCCTTGGGACTTCTCCTTTAAGTTGTTTAATGTTGGATTCGTAGTATTTTGCCCTGCAGACTTTTCTTTCTCTGTTGACACAATTTCGGTAATATTTAAATTAGGGGGAATGTACACTGTGCGCATTGAAAGCTTTTTGTCTCTTAAAAATTAGGGATTTAAGCTTCTGGTTCATCCATGGAGCGTCAGCTGGGTGAATACGAATTTGTTTTTCTGGCATTATGGTGTCTAGTCCAGAATGAACTACTTCTTGGAAGACTGTCCACATATTTTCGCAAGTATCCAAGGAACTGAGCATTAAGGTCCAATCAATTGAACTTAAGTATCTTCCCATTTCTAATTTACGACTTTTCCGCTGGTCACGTATTGTTATCGATTTTTTAGTATTATTTTTCTGGGGCCGGTTGTACGAAAGGTGGATAAGTTATCCAGTGGATAAGTCCTATCCAATGGATAAATCTCCTATCCAATGGATAGCTATCTGCCGAATAAAAATGCGTTGTACGAAGCACGGATAGCAGGGTGGATAGCTATCCGTCGGATAACCTTAATTTTAACCGGAGAAAACCGGATTTTCCTGAAATTTCTTATCTCTACGTCAGCTGTTGCTAGGTATTTGTAAACTTTTGTTGTAGTATCTTCGTATAACTTGAGTGAATTCCACTAACCTTTGAACTATCAACTTGCAATAAAGGTTTTTTATTCATGTTTATATTTTGGAGTTTTTCTCGTCCAATCGTTGCAATACTTCGTTTTCCCACAGTGAAGAGTTTGCTATCTTCTTATCGATATTTCTTTAAAAGATTTTTGGCTTCTTTATGCAAAGGCAATAGCAAAGACTGCGAGTTTTGTTTTCTTGTTTCAGTACGTCGATTCAGTTTTATTTTATATACTGTCCGAATATTTGTTCTTTGACCTTTCACGTCATTCAAAACAATTTTAAGAACATTTTCTCGTACGATTTGATTGGCTGATCAAGGCCAGCGAACAAAATTTTTCGACTTTCGGTGCCTTGTTGTCTATTTATATGCAGCTATATTTGTTTGGCGTTGAAAGGAACTCATTTAATGAAAGTTTTATTGCTTGTTTTCGAGCTATATAACAGAAAAAAAAGAAGGAAAAAGGCCAGAAAACGTAACGTCTAAGCACTGACACAAGTCTGCATAAAATATGGCAAAGTCATGGCATTATTTAATGGGCAAGTGACTCAAGGTGAGCTCGGTACGTCAAGAGCAAGAGAAGTCGTAAGTAAGTTTCCATGTTTATTTAGTGTCAAAAAAGGGACTTCTAAACGGTATTTGTCCATTTCTATCACAATGGCAATCCCTTTTAAATGAAATACACATTGTTTTGTCTTCAAACTTTGAGTTTATCCGCCGGATAGTGGATTTAAACTACCTCCGGACCTCGGATAAATTTATCCAACGGATAGTGCATTTTATCCGTTGGATAGCGCTATCCAAGCTTCGTACAACGGGATTTTCACTCCGGATAAAATTTATCCACTGGATAGGGACTTATCCACCAGATAGCGATTTATCCACCTTTCGTACAACCGACCCCTGCACTGCAATTTTCCCTGTAGCTACTATTGTATTATGATCGGACAGCCCAGATCCTGGATAACCTTGAGGTGGGTTGTAAAACTTGTGCATATTAGTTAAAATGAAATCTAGCGTAGCATCGTTTCGAGTAGGTATCTTTACAATTTGCTTGAGACGAAAGTGATTTAGCAACTGGGTAACGTTAAGACGATTAATGATTCCGCAGTTTGGATATTTTGATTCTACCAAAGTGAATGTTTGGAAACGATGATCCTGAAATAATTTTCCATCTGCCCCAGGTGGGTGATATATTGCCGCTATAATTATGAATGTAAATCCACGAGGGAGACGGGTTGGTCTCAAGTAAATCCATAAACATTCATGGTCGTCACAGCAATTCAGGTCGTCCAGACGTTTATATTTATATTGTGATTCTCTAATGTAGGCACACACCCCTCCATGATTCTGCGATGATCTATCCCTGCGCAATAAGGTGAAATTTGGAATATCAATGACACTATCTGACACGGATTCTTTCAACCAGGTTTCTGTTATGAGGGGGAGATTAATTTCATTACGAATAATAAATTTATTAATTTCATCAATTTTTGGTACCAGGGACATGACATTTGTTAACATTAGCTTCGGTACTTTAGGAATTCTTTGAATGGAACTGTTTAATAATAATATCGGTACCAATTCGTTTGGTCTTTCATGTTCGATGTTATACGAAAACCCTGCGCTTCAATTTTATCACATTTTTTAGCTTTGACGATACCGGGTTTTGTTGATTTATTCTGCTTCCCGATTTCGTTCTTCCTTGGCCAATATCTATTGCGTTGACTATTAGGATAATTTCTATTTGCATTTAATTTTCGGGAGTTTGAATGATGTTTTCTATCAGTTATACGAGTTGGAATATGTTGATAGTTACTCGACCCTAGCGGTGGACATGAATTCTGCTCTATTTGGCTCCGATCATCATAGAACTGATGTACTTCTTTTGTATTCCCGTTGTTATTATTAACAACGGAAATTTCATGGGAGGATGAGCAAATATTTAAATTTGGTTACTGGTTGGAATTACTTTGTATACGTCTGGGTGCTTCTTTTGTTCTATTTGAACTTTTATGTTGTTGGGCACGTTTGTTGTCGCCTGAAGATTTTCCTACAGTATTCGAATTTGCTTTGTAATTTTCCATCTCCGAATTTAATGCTTGAATTTGATCAATGAGTTTTTCATTTTCGATTAAATAGGCATCTGAATCCAACTTGCAGTTTACATGTTGCGTTATCTCTTTTTGATTCTTTTGTATATCGGCAATTTCTGTACATATTCGATTGAACTTTGATTCCATTATAACTAGATCTAATTCCATTGACTGGGTCAGGGCTACACACTCGAGTTTGATTAGTGCTCTCATTTGCTGGATACAAATCCGTTTGCACAGCGACATTACACTTCGCGCTTTTGGAACCAAAACCTTGAGATTTAGTATTATTTGTAACCATGGCCATGTCTTCAGGAAGATTATTCATAACTGCAGACAACTGATGAACTTTCGTCTTAACGTAGCAAAATTCATTAAGTAATCGGTCAACAATTTTATTCTCATTCGGCTCAGATTCGTGAATTTGGGTTTTATTCCGGCATAAGTTAATCACTAAGTCCTTCAGCTTATCACCAAGTTCACATTGAAACAAGAGAGATTTCTTGTTCGCATACCAAGTAATAGTTAGTCTGTCTGACTTTGCACTCCCACCCGGCGAACTCCATTTACCGTCGTTGCCAAACAAATCAGATACGAAATTCTTCAGTTTCTCAAAGTCTCCAGTCCATCTTATTCGATCATTATTTTTATTATATTCAACATATTCTATATACTTTGACACGACATTAAAGAAATTAACTTCAAGCTGACCAGATAGATTAACAGCGGACTTATCTAAAGTCCGACCGGCAGCCATGTTTATCGGTTTAAACCTTAAATCATGCAAATGATCTAATGCGCTTTACATCAAATAAGATAAATACAATCAGCCTATAGGCCGGCACATTAAATCGCATTAGCTATTTCCATAATATTGCACACAAAAAATTACAGCTGTGTCACTAACTACCATGTTCCTCGCATAAGGACAAGTTCCGCGATAACAGCCATCATCGAGACAGTATGAAACAAAGTCATTATTTTTGTCAAGAAGAATAGTTCTTATTTGACTGAACAGTTCGTCATTCAAATGGTTTTTTCTCTGATTAGATCCATCTTCAAAATCGTCAACGAAGTTCTGATCGTCCTGAATTTTTTCTCGATATCCTTCTTCATCTAACTCCGGAAAATCTCTATGGGGATTTCTCTTCACCTCTAAGAAATTTTGTGACTCGAGACAATATACTACAAATTCCATTGACTGTTGCTTGTCTACAAAATCAGAGTGCGACATGGCAGATTTTGCATCGCGTATGAAGAGGTTATCCTCCAAGTCTTCTACGTGTCCAAATTCATCGAAAATTGCTTGAACAGTTTCCACCATAACAGGGTCTTCTGTGTTCAGACCATCAGTAGTGAATGGATATACTGGGTTCAAACGAAGATAAAGCACACACTTCGAGTCTACCGTTTCGCCACTTTCCTTGCTTTCCTCTTCTCGAAGAGCAGCGTCGTAATCCACCAATTCAGGCAACGGGTTAGGAAACCATCGCTCTGTTCCGATTTGGAGGCTATTTAACCAGAGTTTTCGAAACACGTCATATTGGGTGTCTGTCTTGGGTTGATGTATTCCAGGATACCTGGGTATAAATTTTTGCCACACTGAATTGGAACGAGACACAACATACCAGCGCTTACATACCAAGCTCAGTTTCATAACATCATACAGTGGAAGCTCCAAAAATATTTTCTCCAATATTTCATCAGGAAGTGTCGACGAGCAATCCAATTTTCTCTCTGTTCCAGACACGGAATGTGAATCTGAGTCCTGCATCACTAGAAGTAAACATAAGAAAAACGTTAATTTATTCCATAGGGGTGGACAGTGTCTTGCTTGGGAATGTAGCGCATTTCATGTTTTCGCTACCAGAAATGACGGAGGACTCGAATTTTCATGTCTGAAACACTGCGATTTTCACTATTAAGCATCGTTGCCAATGACTGTACGCTAGTGCTCACCAAACGATACAAAATAAAAAAGATTTAATTGGTCAGCCAATAACCATACACAATGACGATAGAATATTTGCAATATTAAAACAGAAAGGATAAAGCACAGGCTATTTGGAATAGCAAAGCCAATCAAGCTAAATCACCCAAAATAATATCTAGACTTAGTATATATAAATTTCAAGGGGAGAGCTGATGGTATTATTTAATATGCTTGGCACTCTCAGAGAGGAAACAATAGAAACAATAATAAATAAATAAAAAATACAGATATTGTACAAAACAAAAACAAACTTAAGTCACCTATCTAATGTCAATATGAGTTTAAAAGCGTAGAAATAATATGTTTCTTAAAACACTTTTTACTCATTGATTTAACTTTTTCATTTAGAGCATTTCAAATCTTACAACCCACTTATCTAATATTAAATTTTCCATAATTGGTTCGTACAAAAGGCACATAGAATATACATTTCGATGCTTGTCGGGTGTTGTATTGATGTACCTTATTAGTTGGAATGAATAAATCATCAAAAACATGAGGGAGGTTTTTATTATCGAAGTCATGCCTAAATAGTAGATCATAAAGGTATAGGCCGTTTGCTGTGACCTTGAAAAGTGCCTAGAAAACGATTTTCATTGAGCATGTCTTGGAACTGGAATATTTTTATGGGAACTAACACTTTCGAACACGCTGAGTTGAAATCCGAAAACTTTCCGCACCGTAGACCCGCTGTTTTCTCACACACTTCTATTTTCCCCGAGCCAACGGCGCGGAGAGCAGTTCCGGGCGTCAGCCCGGGCGAGGTTACTAATTCCGCCGGGCTATTTACACCCGGGGAAAGGGAAGCATTAGCGAAGTCTAAAGTTCATCAATGATCGCGGCGTGGGCACAGAATAAAGCCACACAGAAGGTC
Source organism: Paramuricea clavata (assembly GCA_902702795.2). Lineage (NCBI taxonomy): Eukaryota > Metazoa > Cnidaria > Anthozoa > Malacalcyonacea > Plexauridae > Paramuricea > Paramuricea clavata. The sequence continues at coordinate 7,638 of CACRXK020014486.1, forward strand.
GAAGGCCACGCCGTGATTCATCATCAAAATGCTGACGCCATGGTCCTAGCCAGGGCGCGTTCGAGAGGCATTCCCCCTGGACGTCCGCCATTTTGAATACTATCAGGGGGGAATGCCTCTCAAACGCGCTCTGGCTAGGACCATGGCGTCAGCATTTTGATGATGAATTATGGTTACGCCAAAATCATTGGAAAATCATAGGAAAAACCAAGAAGTCGGGCTTCTGTGTGACTTATTCTGTGGCGTGGGTGACCAACCGTGGGTGGTCATCCTCACTGATCTCAAAAATATGGTTGTTTGCCAGGAGTGGGATATATTCAATTTTCTAAAGCAAATATTTGGAAAATCGCGTTTCACACAATGAGCTTTGAAGCAATCTTTGTTTGAAGAAATGAGAAGACATGATTTACTGTGGGAAATCGTGAAATATAGGGCAAGTTTGCTTTGAATGTTTACTGTAGTGGCTGTCTCACTAAGAACCATGCAGAGCGTTTCAGGTTAAAAATTAGATTTCCTTTATATTTTTACCATGAATTACCTTTGTCCTAAAAGGTATTAAACCAATATTAGAATTTCTAAATTTTTCTTTTTTTTGGAGTTATGACAAATTTTTTCTGGGCGTCAGCGACACTGAAATTTGACCCCGAAAAAGGCGGTCAAATATGTGTTAAATTGTGCATCATAACTCGGGAAGTTTCGCGTCAAATTAAAAACGTTTTTCAGCGTATTGAGACATATTCTTCTTCTTTTAGAATGTTGAAAGAAGAAGAATATACATCTTATTTTAAGCCTACTAGTCTCCATCCAAGGAAGTCGGTATTATCGGTCGCCGAACAACTAATGATTAGGTACAAAATTCAAGCAACCTACTTGGTGTCCAGAACACTTTTAGAGTTAACGTAGAATACTTAAAGTTAAGTTATTCGCAATAAAATTTGTCGGCAAAAGGAATATGAAGGAGTGTAAAATTCATAAATTATGGCTATAAATAGCTCTATAGTTTACCTTTATGATAACCGGAAACACGTTCAACTTTACTCGCGGAGCTTTTATATCAGCGATTATTATAATTATAAACATAAAATAGTGTTTATAAGTTCTCGTATTTGAATACAAACACCGCCTTGTAATTTTTTAAGCTTTCGGAAAGCCTTTACAATTGATCGTTTTAAACTTGATTAAAATTGCTAAATAGTTGCACGCCAACATAATGAACAATATATTATGTATTGTTTAATATGTACTGTTGAGTGTGCCATAAATAAAATACACGCTATATTACGAAAGCAACAATATAGTAAACTTTATAGTTAACTTGCTACCTGGATAGTTATTTTTCGCGTGTTCTTCAACAAACAATTTAATCTCGCAAATTTAATTTTTAATCAAACGTTCGGGAGTTGTCGAAAAAAATTCGAGTTAGTAAATTGTGTTACTGTAGTCTGTATGCCAAGGAGATTACATTTGTATAGCCAATTTTTAAGTCTCTCTAATTTATAAAAAAATAAGGGACACGTAAGGAACTAACTATTTCAGTTATTTCCGATTCATCGGCGGGTTCGAAAAACAACGAGTTTACAAAATTTCCAGATAAATAGCTGGCTGGTGATTTCTCTGAGCTAGGTACGTTTACAGCTAAATTCGGGCCAATGTTGGTAAAATAGTGACAAAACCTATTTAAATTGTTATCAGTAAATGTTGATGGCAACGGGGTTCTGCGCTTTTTCTTATTAATGATTTCATTGATAATTTTCCAAGTTGCTTTAATGTTGGATTTATTAGATTCCAGCTTCTCCTCATAATAAAAACGTTTGGAGGTACGTAATACATGAGTAAGCCTGTTTTTTATACTTTTTGTACCTATCCTCATTTAGAGGAGTAGGAACACGTAAAAAATTTTGGTACAACTAATTTTTTTTTCTTATGGACTTGTGGATACCCTTGGATAGCCAGGGCTTATTTTTGAACCTTGCTGCTTTAATTCTTTTCAAAGGAAAGGCGGTATTATATATACGCATGAACTCAGAATGAAAACTATCATAAGCATAATTTGGATCATTGTATCCCTCAATATCAGACCATCTGTGATTTCTGAGAAGGTCTTGAAATTTTAACGAGTTAGTCTTACTTCTATCACGGAATGTTACATATGCTGAAGCGTCACCATAATTTTCAACTGATTGATCACTAAAATAGCCAAAAATTGGTAAATGGTCAGAAATATCGGTGAATAATAGACCGCTAAATGAATAAGTTTCTAGATTGTTTGTGAAAATGTTATCAATGAGAGTAGCAGAATTAGATGTAATGCGAGTAGGCCGAGTAATTAACGGGAAAAATATATTGGAGTACATAATATCGAGAAATTCACCAGTGCGTTGGTGGCTATGATAATTTAATAGATTCAAATTAAAGTCACCCATTATGTAGCACAAGAAGTTCTATTGCTCACTCATATTAAGACTGGCATGCACTGTAACTGCAACTGCACTGTAAATTGATTCAAATTTGCATGTTATTGGGGACATGGGGGTTTGGATCAATGAATGCTAAAATCTTGGCAGTTGGCCATTTAATATTTGGAACTTCACTAGTTTACTTCTCTAATTTTTACTTGCGGGAACCACTGAGCATTTTTATAAAATACACAACAACGGTAACTCCGAATAAAGACAACATTTTTGATTCATGGTAACTCCGAATAAAGACAAGATTTTTGACAACATTTTTTCAACAACACACAATGACAACAAGCTGCTTTGTTTCGTGTAAGGACAAAACACCAAAGGAATTTCAGAGTTCTATTGTCTACAAATTCTCCTGTCCAGGCTGTTCTAAATCTTACATAGGAAAGACCGACAGATGCCTTCACACAAGACTCAATGAACATGCTACAATTGACAAATCTGAGATTTACAAACACATCAACACTTGCGAACACTTCACCTACATCACCAACCTAATGAAACTTAACATCGACGATTCTGACACAAACGAACGCTTTGACCTGTGCTCTAATATGACGTACTCATGGACGAACTAGACGACCAGAGCTAGGAAAAACATTGGGTACTTCCTCGGGTAGAAGAATTTGCATCACAGATTACGTCATCAGTTAGTTATAGTGATTAGTGTTGGGGTTGGGGTTAGGGTTAGGGTTAGGATAAGGGTTAGGGTAAGGGTTAGATTAAGGATTAGGCTTAGAGAAAGGGATTGGGTTATATCTGACGCCACAAACAACACAACCAGCCGATCACGTGATCAGTTCTCCTCTACCCGAGGAACTATCCAAAACACGTAATTTACCCAATTATCCCTCACTTATCCACCGATACTTGTAAAAGTCGTGTTATTTTGAAGTTGTATATTTCGAACAAGTTGTATATTTCGAAAAAGTTGTATATTTCAAGACAAGTTGTATATTTCAAGACAAGTTGTATATTTCGAACAAGTTATATATTTCGAACAAGTTGTATATTTCGAACAAGTTGTATATTCCGAACAAGTTGTATATTTCAAACAAGTTGTATATTTCAAGACAAGTTGTATATTTCAAGACAAGTGGTATATTTCAAGACAAGTGGTATATTTCAAGACAAGTTGTATATTTCGAACAAGTTGTATATTTCGAAAAAGTTGTATATTTCAAGACAAGTTGTATATTTCAAGACAAGTTGTATATTTCGAACAAGTTATATATTTCGAACAAGTTGCATATTTCGAACAAGTTGTATATTCCGAACAAGTTGTATATTTCAAACAAGTTGTATATTTCAAGACAAGTTGTATATTTCAAGACAAGTGGTATATTTCAAGACAAGTGGTATATTTTAAGACAAGTTGTATATTTCGAACAAGTTGTATATTTCGAACAAGTTGTATATTTCGAACAAGTTGTATATTTCGAACAAGTTGTATATCAGTCGAACAAGTTGTATATCAGTCGAACAAGTTGTATATAAACTGGAACAAGTTGTATATTTCAAAACAAAAGTTGTATATATCATACAAGTATTTAATATCAAACAAACTAAGTATTATAAACACGTAACAAACATTATTTAACAAGAACTAGTATCAATAATTCCACAAAGTAATATTGTCCGGTTTGGCACGCCATATTATAATCTTTTTATCTGAAGTTTGCAAAGAGTTCGTAGCGATTTTTCGTACCCAGTTCGTGGCATTAGTTTTGTAATGTATATATTGTTTCAAAGTTGATACAACATTTAACAAATGTTTGTGCCATCTGTGCTGCCATAATTGACGTAGAATATCACTCTCATGCATGAGCATTTGTAAAAAGCAAGATGCCATCTCAGGCGTGCACATACAACGAAAGATTCCTACTGTGAAACAATAGTTCGAAGTCCTTTCTCGTTGCTTAATTTAAACAAAACGCCTGCTCAGGCGTTCACACTGGCCTGGGAAATGGCAACTTTCCTGGAGGGTGTAATGTGTAGTAGATAAGTAGTTAAGGATACAGGGGGTCTGGACCATATAAATACAATCATGATTAGCAACTATCAACCATAATATACCAAGACGCCGGCTCAGGCGTACCCTCTGCCGCTCTGGCTACGGGCAACTCAACCTGACAAGCCAGGCCCACTGTAACTATGATCATCAAAATCAACCGTAAATAATGATGGGTTAATAATAGCAAATAAATTATATAGTCCTTGACTTTTCATGCCATTATATGGCTCGTTTTAGGTGCTAAAAAGTTCATAAACATAGACGATTCTTCTAAAAAATACCAATTTGCTTCCATTTATAAGATAAACTGATCCCAACCCCAAATAGACTGCGAGCGGTCCCTCCTTTCCGCGGGTTTAGATTTCCGGGCACGAGATTTCCGGGCACGAGAAAGGAAAGGAGGGACTGCAGACAACACAGTAAGAAATGAAATCCCCGTTGTCCACACAACGCAAAATTAGTAGATAAGTAGATAGGGATCATATAAATACAATCATGATTAGCAACTATCATAAACAACAATTTGAACAACAATTATAAACAACAATTTGAAATAATTAGCGTTAACGAAAGCATGCTTGACCTGTCTGTCTCAAATCAAGAGATCAAAATTAATGGTTATGATATAGCGAGAAAAGACAGGAATAGGCGTGGTGGTGGAGTCGCAATATACATAAGAACCTCAATAAACTTCATAATAAGAGACGATTTAACTGACGATAATCTCGAAACGATTATACTTGAAATTTGAAATATTCAATGCATTCGAGGATTTAATTACTCAAATGGACTCTGAAAACAAGGAAATAATTTTACTTGGAGATTACAACTGCGATTGGTCTCGCTTGGATAGTAACAGCGCTAACGCTCAGACAAACAAGCTTGCTGGAATTGCACAGACATTCCAATTTCAACAATTA
>CACRXK020014487.1:0-13032 GCA_902702795.2 Paramuricea clavata
GCTGTAATACCGATGTTTTGCCCCTGCTGTTGAGTCCCCCTTGTTAACATTCCAGGACTACACCACTGAGCAAAAATTGCAAATGTAAACGGGCCTTTAAACGAAAACCCAAACCTTACATCAGCAATATCCGGCCGGATATTTTTCAACTATCCGGCATATCCGTTGTCCGGCCGGATAGCAAAAAGCTCTTTCAATCTTTCAAAAATCCTCTGCACTCCTAGCAATCATTTGTGATTTCTGTAATTTATAATGACAATGTTAATTTCTTTGCCCTTTGTTTCAATATAGTATCAGAATACTTCCAAAGCGAATATTTATGCTCTTGGTGATGTATGTGGAAAGGCGTTGCTCACTCCAGGTTTGACAAAGGATGTCCTTATTCTTTAGGAATTCTGGTTGCTAACACTTGCACATTAATAAATACACCCTTATTTTTATATTGTAGTTTTTATATTGATACACAATATTTACAGCCATTATTTAACAATTATTCGCCGAAGGCGAGGTGATTATCGGTGAATAAAAACCGAGACGAAGTCGAGGTTTTTATTCACGATAATCACCGAGCCTGAGGTGAATAACTGTTTTAGTATAATTTCATAGGTGATTATATGGAAAAAATAAAAAAATACACATTTCTTCGTCATTTAATTGACAAAAAGGCTTCGGCCGCCATTTTGAAAATCGCTTAGGTGATTATCGCGTAATAATCACCTCAACGGCAACCAATCAGCGTGGAGAATTTTCAATAATCACCTATGTAATTATACTAAAGGCATTTAAATGGAGGTATTGCACTCAGAGATGTAGCGAAGATGTAGTCAAATTACCTGATTTTTTAAATTACGTTTTACGTTACCTAAAAGCAGTCTTTGAAATTTTTTTTCATGAGCACATTCAAGTAGCAGGTGTTCTGTCGAAGGAATATTATATTTAGCATAATTGATACGGGGATGAATCTACTAGGGGGAAATTTGAGAAAATTTTGAGACCCTCAGAAAGCTTGGAAATGCAATTTTGCATTCTTCGCTTGCGCACTCACTTTTAACTTGCATGTTTTCCAGTCAATGGTCTTAACAGTGACCTGAGAATAGACAATTTGGGCTGACGTTGTTTACATTGCTCCCCAATTCACAACTGTAGATAACTCACATACCTAGTTAACCATTGTTCTAGTTGACAGAAGCATAAAATAGGACAGAGGTAACTAAGCATTAGAATTATGTATAAGAGTTATTCACTCATGTAGATAATTCTAGAGCTTAGTTATAGTTATGCTTCTGTAAACTAGAACAATGGTTAACTAAGCATGCGAGTCATGATCTAAAGTTGTGAATTGGGTATAAACAAACGTTAGCCGAATTAACCTTTCTCACGGCCGATTTTTCACGCCATTTTTGGAGTACTGCCTCTCCCACGTTCGCCGTGCCGTAGCCAGCTCGATAATTTGAGAATATTCATATATTCGTGTTCTGCGTTATTAATTTCTTTTTGAAATTTCTTTTTGTTTATGTGGTCCGTGAACACGAATATATGAATATTTGCCCCCCCCCCCCAATTATCGACCTGGCTACGGCACTGCACGTTCGAGAGTCTTCGTTCGAGACTTTTTAGTATTGTATAGTTGTGTGCATAATCGGGTAAATTTATAGTGTTACAACTTTTAAAAGTCGCTTTCGCGTTGTTTGAACTGTCTACAATCTTTCACGAGGGCAGACAGTACCCCCAAAATGGCGGATGTTGGCCTTCTTGAGAAAGGCTAATATATGATACAAGCTATGATGCGGAATGCTGCCAAAATTAGTCATACCAATTTTCCGGTGACGTTCGTGTTGACAAAAACGTGGCTTGCTTAAGCTCACTAATGGTGACTTTTGACATAGAGGGAAATATACATGATTTACTTATTTGGGGGTTAACAGATGTCCTCATGTAATTTTGATCTTTTTTTATTTCTATTTGCAGTTGCTATTGCTGCTGGTCGTAGATTATCAAACCGTCTGTTCCATGGTGAAGTCGACGCAAAGTTGGACTACGATAATATACCAACGGTGGTATTTGCTCATCCTCCCATTGGAACAATTGGCCTGACGCAAGGTACGTGCGATCACCAGTCTGGCACTCTAAAACCACTCTGGGTACAATTTTCCTGCTTAACCTAGAAATAACCTCTATCTCGGCCAACTTAATATTCCTGGTTAAATTCCTGGTTATTTTAACCATTTTCCCACTATAATTTGGTTAATTTGACCTTGACTCCTGGATAATAGACTGTGCTAAGCGGATAATAACCAGGGACTGTGGTTATATCACCTAGCATAGTCTGGTTGTTTTAGCAAGAATGTCCTTGGTTAAATATAACCAGATTCCTGGTTATATAACTTATATTACCCAGACTGTGGTAGGAAGTGAGATAAATAACCAGAAAAAAATGAAACAAGAATATTAAGTTAACTTTAAGTTAACCCAAATAGTATGCATGATCTCTAGGTTAACCAGGAAACTATGAGAGTATTTTGCAATATTTAGAGTATGTGCCTTTCAAGCCTTTCACCACCTCTGCAGTCGGGCCGGTTATTTTCCTGCAATCAAAAATGTAGACATTTTTAATAACGACGTCAAACATGGGTAACCTCGCAATGTGATATTACACTGGACAATGTAATGCAAATGATAATACATGCATGAAATTTAATTGGCTCGGGAACGGTTTGCATTGCGAATTGGAATCAATTAGCCTAGCCTTTCACTACCTCTCCCAAGTCAGAGATTATATACGCACCGTGAAGTTTTAATCCAAGTTTGACGCCATTTTTAAGGAAGGTTTATACTTCCAGTTTGGCTTTTAGTTAGCAAACACTCAGGTTTTCTCGTCTCAGAACTCTGGTTTCAGCTCCATTCGTACGGATTGAGAGATTCGTAACGTGATGCTTTAGGGCTTTAGTTTACATAGGACGACACCATTTGTCCAATGGTCCGAATCTGTTACGACGAACTATATCCTAACCCATACCCCATGGCCCATGCTGATTCACGAAATCCACGAATCGTATACCAGTGGAGTATATTCGACAGTGTCGGACAACCCTTGTTTAACGACTTCGATGGGAAGACTTCGTGACTGTCACACTGCCGTCCGCCTTTTCCTGCATTAAATGGTACATTCCCACGTTCTACCATGTACGAACTTGGATCAAACGTCAGAACGCAGATTGTGGTTTACAAAGGCCCACTAACCGATTTTTCAAACACAAAAAACTGAATTATAAAGAACTACAAAACTTGCTTAAACAAAAAATGAAAGACATACTGTTTTCCCCCATTGATTTTCACCGTCAAAAAGTAGTAATTTAGATATATTGTACGAATCTTTGACGGTTTTACCAATCAAAGACATAGAAAATGGAAAGTATATTTTGTCATCATATCTGGTGACTATATAATTACATGATGGCATGTTGAATATCGTTATCTTACAGAGGAGGCTATCAGCAAACATGGCATTGAGAATATCAAGGTGTACCTGTCCTCCTGGACTGGAATGTTCCATGCTATAACCGAACATAAAACTAATCTCACAGTGAAGTTGATTTGTCTTGGCAAGGAAGAAAAGGTTGGTTCAATTACCGTTCATTGTTATATGTAAAGATGCATGGGGGAGGGGGAAGGGTGGTACTGAAAGTCGTAAACATATTTCCTTGCAGTTTAGAGGCGAATGGAGAAGGACGCTGCTTTTCAAACATAACTAAGTCGAAGGCTTATTAGTGGCGCCTCTATAGTTGCCATAAATCACAAAAAAATGAAAAGGAAAAGCACCTAAAAATGAAAAAATCAAATATGATTTTATGATCTCGTACACTTTGGAGTGATTTTCCCTTGGAAAATGCAACTAGTTGTGTTGCCATCTAACCGTTTATTGTTCCGACTTTAAAAATTTTTGTGAGACAACTGACAACGGCAAAATTACAGTTTTGTATTCGAGCCAAAGCATATATATACGAAAGTTTCATTCTCTTGTTGATGATCACCAAACTCGCATTATTTGAATTTATGCCAAGGGTCTATTGGTTTTGTTTGGCTTTTGTGTAGGTGATTGGTTTGCATATCGTTGGAAATGGTGCAGATGAGATGTTACAAGGATTTTCTGTCGCTGTGAAAATGGGAGCGACAAAGAAAGACTTTGACAACACTGTTGCCATTCACCCAACCACATCTGAAGAAATTGTCACTCTTACCAGTGCTGATCTCCTCAAATTAGAATGACTTTCACTAATTTTTCAATTTCTTTGTTAAACTCGCACGCATATAATGATTTTGTAATTTACATTGATGTAGTTATATTTTTGCCTATTTGAGAAGTAGTGCTATCTTCTGTAATCGAAATTAAGATATTAATTTTAAATCACTGCATCATGTATTATACAATATAACTTATAATGTCAAGTAAATTAGCCTTTCTTACATTGGCGAATATCCGCCATTTTTGACTCACGCAACATATATGAGTTTGTGTGGTTACTTGAGTGTAAGGCAGTTAAACAATGGGAAATGACCAGCCTGCTTTGCGCGTACTGTTTGCCTGCGAATCGGGCCTTTCACACCCGTAAATCAAGCTGGAGCACGCTTTCGTTCTTTTGATTTTGCAAAAGAAGCATGACAAATGGCAAAATTTGCACGGTGCTCGTTGGCAAAAACAATTGCAAACTGCTCTAATTCTTTCAGTCACTTTCATTTGATCTTATCCGTGAGTCAGCCCCAACGGCCTTTGGCTTTGATTGGGAAATGTTTTTCCTTATCAAGGAATCTAGACAACCAACCATTATAACACACAACTACAGTGATAAAAAGTCATTTTGCGATGCTTACCCTCTAAAACGTGGGAGAGGTAGTACCAACATGCACCATGCACCCTTGGTTAAGAGTATGGTATAATGGCAGTAAAAGGGATGAACGAGAGGTTTGAAGGTTTCAAGATAGTTCAAAGTTTAGGGTTAATTAATGTTAAGGTCAGGGTTTGGGTTAGGTTTAGGGTATTACTAAAGTTTAGAGTAAAGTTTGGAATTGGTATAAGTGTATGGTTTGTGATTTTTCGCGTTTTGACGATTCTTAAAATGATATGTCTACCAATTTGAAAACTTGCCTTTTCCTTCCCCTTCAGCAACGAGCTTAAAGCCCTGTTCAAACTAGCCTTCGCGCAGACTATATAATGACATATATACTATATATGTCATTATATAGTCTGCGCGCAGGCTATGTTCAAACAAGTTGGCATGGTTCATTATTGTTATTGGTGCAACAGTGTTCGCCGATGTTGGATAATGTTGGATGGCAATTTTAAACATAGTCAAAATCGTTCCAACCGACGTCAGCCAACATCACCCAACACCGTGTTCAAACGAGACCAACCAGGGGCGGCGCTACAGGGGTGTGTGGAGTGGAACACTCTCACCCCCCCACTCGTCGGCAAATTATCTCAGTCGGCAAAACTGGATTGGCTAAAGATAACCACTGTAGAAACCAAAATTGACCTCCTGAATAATTGAATTCAAACCGAATATCACGAATAGCATGTATCAAAGAAACCACACATGCAGCAATGCAAATTCTTTCTAACTAAATTTGTTTGGTTGTTGTTGTTCAGTTGTTGTTGCTTATTATACTGTTCTATAAAAGAGGCAATAAAGCAGTCGGTTTTCCACTAGCGAATTTTTTCGCACGAAGCGACCCTTTCCTTTGTCGGTATCACTTATTACGTCAGCAAGACGTGGCAAAATCAGTCCTCGAAAGCGAGGTCGGCATTCCAAGGTCAGCAAATTTTTGCCGACCTTAATTCAACCAAAGTAAGAATTTTTTGGTGCTGGTAGCTGTTAAAAAGTCAGCGATTATAGAATTCGATTCGTAGTTCGATTAACTGAACACACTGCGGTGTAAGGTTTAAAAATTGACGGGTATTGGGTCACTTAGGTGTCTGAAGATCAAATTTCGCGCGTCATGAGTTAAAATTTGGCTTCAACTTTCGAATTTTCCGGCTGGAGGTAACGTTCCATGCAGTTATATTTCAATGATAGGTAAATGCGTGATTATGATGCTCCAAGACGTGAAACAGATTTTAAGAAATGCCGAGTCGTGCCGACCTAGGTCAGATTTAGATCGGCCCTTTTTTGCCGACCTCAATTTTGATGGTTTTCGAGGGCTGCAAAATGGATGCCGACAAAGGAAAAAGGTCGCTTCGCGCGGAAAAATTCGCTAGTGGAAAACTGGCTTAATAGAGGGTAATAAAGCGCATTTAGACATGCAAATTTACCATAGGCTAATGACTCGGCAAAATTACCAAACAATAGTCGGCAAAAGATCACTCACACCTACACGCGAAGAGGGTTAACTCCGCCCCTGAGACCAACAATGCGTTGGATGATCAATGTGTTGGATGATCAATGTGTTGGATGATCAATGTGCTGGATAGCTTTGGATGATCAATGTGTTGGATGATTAATGTGTTGGATGATCAATGTGTTGGATGATTAATGTGTTGGATGATCAATGTGTTGGATAGCTTTGGATGATCAATGTCGACAATGTGTTGGATGATCAATGTGTTGGATAGCTTTGGATCAATGTCGACAATTTGTTGGATGATCAAAATGTTTGGACGTGGTTTGAACGGGGCTTAAGACTAGTCTAGTGCTTTTAAGCCCAATATAAACAAATATCGATACAGACAAATTTTATTTGTCTCCAATCACTCTTTCTCTCCACGATTTTCGCTAAGCGAAATTGACCAATGCTTTTTCTGAATATTTTGAGTCTGAGTCTGGATTTTGCCATCCGATAATAGCGTCCGATAATAGCGTCCAATAATGAACTCATTTTTAAAACTAGGATCAGTTTTTAAATTCCACCGGCGAGAGTATCTAGATTCTGCAGAGATTATTATTTGGAAAGCGTGCAAACGGCTTCAACTAAAACAAAAGTATTTATTGCCAAATGAATAAACGTGATGTTTTCTCAAAACAAAACAATTTAATTTATTGTCATGCAAGCCGTACAAAGAACTTACAAAAAGATTGCGCCATAATAATTCATAAATTTTTACGTTCCGCTATGACGCGGTGAGTTTCCTGTCCTGATAATCTTTTTTGGCCCCGCAAAACACCCACACAGCCACCGCAGAAAAAATGCCATTGCTTGGTTAGATCTTAAACATATCTATATATAGCTTTCCGTCGAAATTTGAACCCACGAAAAACATTGGCTTAGGCCAATGGAATTAAAGTATCAGTTTACCGTCACACGCCGCGTGAAATTTTCATTATTTCAATACTTTTTTCATTTGTCAACTGTATAGCAAGTGTTTCAAGAATGGCTTTCTGTTGAAATTTTTGGCAAATACTGGATTTGATTATACAGTTAGCGAAACCACGGCGAAACGGAGTCAAAGACATAGTTGATAGTTTGGAAGCTAGCAAAAAGCTAATCTTGGATTTTTTTGGTCGAAATTTGAATTTTACCTCAAAATTTGGCAAATTCAAATCGTAAAAAAATAATGAATAATGAATAATGAAAAAATCCGCATCAACTTTTGAAATTTTAGGTGTCGGTGACTGACCTGATTAATTCCATCGGCCTTACAATGACACATTGACACACGTGCCTAAACTAATACTGTAGTTTCATTTTTCACATCTGTTCACCCTTTAACTATTGTCGCTTGAAATTTTCATCCCTTTGAAAAGTTTCCATTCATTTCAAATGATTAGTATAGGAATTTCAGCAGTTTTCGCATAAATCGCGCGCCCGGCCGCCGGCAATTTGCAAAGTCAGCCCAACCTGTCACGTGACCAGCCGGTGTATCGCTTCCAAAATGGCGATGATGTATGAAGGATAACAACAGAGATAGTGTGGGAGGGATCTAACTTTTTCTCAATGTTCTGTTTACAAAAGTTATGTGAACTTTACCGTATATGAAAGTTGAAGTACTGCTGTCCGCCTCTTGATATCAATAATATTCTGTCGACCTGGCTTTCATAAAACATATGTAATCTGGCGGAGAAGCGAAGACCTAGCTCACCTAGAATCTTGAATGGCAGTGGTAGGGAACCTTGTCAATTTGTTCTATGATTAACCCTCTTTGTTATACAAGGCGTGCCTGTTTTACCTATACTCAAAACTCAAGTATCCATTGTATAAAACTGGCTAGAATATATATTAAAATATAATTTCCCAAGGCTGTAAATCCATTTAAATTTGAGTTTGTTGTTCTTGTATCGACGGAAGTTCTCAAGATAGATGCTGTGATAATGACATATTTCTCGTTCTATGTTTAACAGAACAGAATGCGAGATGATCCCGAAGACATTTTTACGAAACAAGAAGAGATCGGGAAAGGTTCTTTTGGCAAAGTTTACAAGGGGTAAGCTACAGCCAATAAACTTAATTACGTCTTATATCTGTCCAGGTGATCAGAGCGTCTTGTTTCACGTTTATTATTAAAAAATCCAGATTTTAAATAATAATTTTAGTTAGGTATTAAATATATATTTTCGAGGTAGACCAAAGCCAGTAATTTATAACTGTATTTCTAAAGGCATGTTGCTATTTAAGCTACTGTACTTGTCTATAAGTGTGATGTTGCTCTTTTAATGCCAAACTGAAAGCTTAATGCTCTTTGACAGTACTGTTTAGTTACAAATGTATCCAATATCATGCTAGTGTGTTAGAGTATCCCTAAGCTTCTTGGCTATGATCCAGTTCATGTAAACTCCACATAGCTCCGACATTTACAAACTATCATGCAGGAATTCATTCCAGAATAACCAATCGTGTGAAACAGACTGTTATCTGCATATATTTGAAATTATGTAGTGCATATATACATGTGACAATGAAATTGGCTTAAGTGACATGCTTATATATATAAAATAATCTGTTACATTTTATTAGAGGTTTGATACAGTTTATACTTTGCAGTATGGAAAAACATGCATGACTTTATGAGAGGAAGTTATATAACACATAAGGCTGAGTTTACACCAGACTCGATAGCTTTCCATAGTGGCATGAAAAAACACCTGTTCGATACAGAATGTACAACTTTCAGAAGCTGAGCAAAACAACATCTCTCCCTTGTGATAATTTCTCTGAAAATAGCATTCCTAAAAGGTACAGATAGTGTTTTCGTGTCGCTACGGAATGCTCTCTGTAAATGTAGCCTAAAACTACATATAGGAAACTAAAGGAATTGTCAAGCCTGGTTTGATGACTTGACGCAGTTTTCCACCAGGCAAATGTTTTGTCTGAAGCGAATTGAAAGACAATGTCAGCAATTTTATTGGTTTGCAAAAAAGGCCTATTGATAACTGGTTACTCAACTGGAAATGTCTGTATATGGTTAATCTAATTTAATGATCAGTTAATCATCAAATAAATTGTATTGCCCAACGTGGACCTGTTTATAAGCCACAATGTGTCTTATCAACCCATACTTTATTATTTTACTTTGCCTAATGTGAGACCGTTGGGCATTAATGGTTATCAAACCTATCTACCAATGTGTCTTATAAACCTGTTAAGCCTCAAAATGCCCTGCACTTTATATATTAATCAAGGGGAATGTGTTGGACATTAATGGGTTAGTAACCCTCTCCTTCCGCTTTTATCATATAAGACCAATTAACCCATTGAGCACTAGCATACTCCTCTTTACAAGTAAAGTCATCTGGCATTAGACAGTAAAATAATAAAGTAGAGCGCACACATGAGCAGACAGTCCATTGAGTACCAGAGCTCTCTCCTTGATGAGTAAAATTGTCTGGCGTTAGACAAAGTTAAATGATTAAGTAGGGCACATTAGAGTGCAATGTACTTAATGGGTTAATGTTTAAATATTATCATGTGCCAGGCCTTGCTCAGGAGACACTCGATTGATCATGTGTTTCATGTGTGCATCCACCTTTTGTTACTCATACTATTTTTCACAATCAAGTAACAATTCTAGTGACATGTTTGAATGTTACTATATGGTCTCCCTAGTGTCTGGCACTGTCTGCCACTGATCAGTTGTGGATTCTGACCTTAGCCCCAGTTCATTCTTTCAGGGAACGATATTTATTACCCTGTATATATTTTACAGTTCTGCCAAGAAATAACACTGCATCTGCCTGCATCCAGGGCCTCCAGAATATCTGTTCTGTTCTGCCCACATCTTGCCTCCAGCTAATAACTGCTGAACACTGTTGTCATAAGTTCTCCCATTGAGCACAGCACTCTCAACCTTGTTCCCAGACTAAAGAATGAGGTTGCAGAACTCTGCCCTTACATACACATTTGCATACTTGTAGTTGGTTGTGAAAAGACAGATCATGTCACTAATTACAAAAGCCAACAAGAGATTTTGGAATGAAAAATTAGTTTGTAATATTTGTATCCAACCTAAACAATGTGTAGGGTTGGGCGATATTTTGATTTATCGCGATATTTTCAATCACAATTATCGTATCGAAGGTAGAAACTTGAGCAATGATATATTGAAATTATTGTGATATTGCTTCGCATGTGTACATAGCTTTTATAAAAATCCTAAAAAAAATCCTTCAATTTCTAGAAAATGTAGTTTTTAAAAGAATTAAAACTATTTCCTGAATCAAATACAAATTTAATTAATACGATATATTGGTTAATTCCTGGTTTCACCCTCACTAATATACCATTCTAACTTTTATACATCCTAATAATCCCTACTTATCACTGGTAATCTAGTACTCCTTGGTAAACTAGTAATCCTTGGTAATCTAGTAATACTTGGTAATCTAGTAATCCTAATTGGTAAACTAGTAATCCTTGGTAATCTAGTAATCATTGGTAATCTAGTAATCATTGGTAATCTAGTAATACTTGGTAATCTAGTAATACTTGGTAATCTAATAATCATTTGTAAGTTAGTAAGCCTTGGTAAGTTAGTAAGCCTTGGTAAGTTAGTAAGCCTTAGTTGGTAAGTTAGTAAGCCTTGGTAAGTTGTAAGCTGCTGAACAATGAAATTGCAGACTTTGCTTGCGCTGTGTGCCCATGGCATTTGTGTCTGCGGAGACACTGTAGACACTGCATAGACAGTTCAGGTTTATGAGCAGTAAATATTAGACTAGAAAAGCCTTCATATTACTTTAATTTGTTGTTTTACTTGTTTTTAATAAGATTATATATAAGCTTAGTTATGCTTTGATATTAATTAAAATTGAAAAATGGTCATTGTTTTTGTTGCGTTTATCGCGATATTATCGAATATCGTGATAATTTCCTTGACAATAATCGTGAGTTGATTTTTTAATATCGCCCAACCCTAACAATGTGTTGCAGATGCACCTGTGGACACATGCAAAACTACTGTGAGCTGGATGTGGTTTCTTGGCAGTGCTGTAATTAACACAGTATTAGAATTCACACAGGCCACAGATGCACAAAATTAAAATCAAGTGAAAAGTAATCTGTGCAAACGGTTGGTTGCTGTCACATGCATGAAATATATAGTCGGCATGTAGAGAAATATCACGTACTGTAGAGGGTGGGGGCAAATATCACATTGAGGGTGCACAAATTAAATTTGTGTGAATTCAAGACTTTGGCAAAATCGGTATAAATCAACGTATATATAAGCAACGTATAAATAATATGTATTTAATATAAATATACAGTACCACGCATTTTCAACATAACGTTTTCATGATTGATACAATTATGTTACATGCTTCTTTTAGCTTTATTTTATTGCAAAGATGAACAGATTAAAGTATGCTGAAAAATGTTGTAATAGATACATTAGATAACTAGCCCATTATTTAGGTTTGATTTAGAGTAGTCATATCTGCAACAAGGACTGCCATTGATAATTAACAGTTATTTTTAACTGAAGGCATTATCCCGTCTAAATAATTATGTTTTGATAAATAAGTTATTTCTTGAATTTATTCTTTAAGAAACATTTTGTAGTAGGATGCATAGTTTTTGAAACTGATAAATCTCATTACACAAATTGTGTTGGACATGTATGATCCTAACCTTAATGGACATGTATGGGAGAAAGCATATTTATATGAAACTGGTAGATCTATTACCTATTGGGTATAAGAATTGTTTAGTTCAGTTTTGCTCCATTTACAATGTTACAGTAACTGTCTTCAGACATCCTTATGTTGTACAGTAGTTTTATGGCAATTAGCCATTTCCCAAAGTCCTGGGTCTAGTTGTGAAAATCTCATGTTGGAGGGACAAATTAAAAGTTTAATACACACATTTAAATTAAAAGTTTAATACAAAAAGGAGTTTCATTTTTGGTCATCTAAAAAGTTGATATTTGATGGTAGATACTTCTACTCTTTCACATATTTGACGCCTGTCTCCATATATTTTGTCCCTCTAAACGATCCCAGAATGCACTGTGATGTCTTTTGGGAAAAGGCTAATTAAAATTGTCGTGCATCTGACCGCGGAGGTGGTAGTAGGACATACTTGGAGCGAGGCATTGCTGCTACTTGTAAATGAATGATTTTGTAATCAAATAATATAATTATCTTCTTTTTATTGCTATCTTCTCTCAAAATAATGTTGGGATAGAACTCAGTATGACTGATCAACCATTGAGGATCAAATGCACTGTAATGAAGAGTTTGTCTCGTATATGTACATTACATAGTCTTTTTTAACTGTGTAATTGCAGTCATAGGGGCAGTTCCTCTCTCATGGGGGAAGGGGGGGGCAGTATCATTGGGGTAGGTGTGTCAGGTACTGGGTGTGGAGTGCATTTCACAGTCACATTGGTTTTGGCCTTGGAAAAGTAGCCTAAACCATTGGTCTCAACTGCCCAGAAGTGCAGAAAAGGCATTCTTGTGACCCTAAATTTTCAAAATTTTCCCTGGGGACTTTGATGACGCAGTCGTCAGAGCAAACGCCTTTCACCTTTGAGATCGTGGGTTGGATTCTCGCTACGGACTCATGTCAGGCCTTAAAATATCTTTTCCAGGGCCGTCTGACAAAATGTCC
>CACRXK020014488.1:0-13032 GCA_902702795.2 Paramuricea clavata
ATCGTAAACTTGTGATCCAGCCAAGTGTATAAGTAAAGCACGTTTCCGTTTCTTTGCCGATATATCCATAGCGACCATAAGATTGTTAAAACGTTGCAACCATTTTTTCCAGCGAGTGGCAATAGAAGAACTCGAAGTGTCGTTCCCATAAACTATAAATGGTTCGAAATCGGGTATGGCTTTTGCCATATTTTATTATTATTTTTGTCCTCGTCGCCAAATGTAATATAGTACTCCTTCGATGCATAAAACACATGTCTAGCTCCTATCTTTACAAGTGCGCATGCTCCTAAAGCATGATGTAACTATTACGTTATTACACCAATGTATTCCTTTTTTCCACTAAAAACCATTCGCGGATATCTTATATTAATAACAAATTAAATTTTAAAATACATGCGTTTGTTTTTACGTAATGGACCGCCGGACCATTACGGGAAAATAATGGACCGCTGAAAGTGCTTCTCAGCCAATCACATTCCGCCATTTCACCGGAAGTGATGCTTGCCATATGATAATTACTTGATCATCGCTGTGTCGTGTTAAACGCCTCACGGATCCGTATACTTGAAAAACAAGGAATCTGGATACTTTTACAAATCCGGAAACTTTTGCTCTATTGTAAACATGGTCTAAGTCACATAGACCTTTTTCATAGAGATGATAAGAAAAATGCGGTTTCTTATAGGTCTGTTTCAAACGTCGCCCTTCTCATGTGCCCAACGCATTAGAAACAATAGATAATGCGGCATTTCAGCTGATTATCTATTGTTTTTAATGCGTTCGGCACACGAGAAGCGCACATCTCTCGCATAAACGAAGTTTCAAGTAACGAAAATGTTTGCGAGCAGATTTCTCCCAATCTTCCGTTCCCTTCAAGTGCGCTTACTTTGCTCTCTGTGGAAACTTCATGTAAGTGACAACATGCATCATATAGTGCTGACATGAAACAGATTTTCAGTTCACTTTCAGTTTTCAGATAAACGCAGTCATGATTGATGTGAATTAATACGAAATATATCATCCCATAATATTTTCTTTGTGTTCTCACGCAATGCTACCATGATTCCAGGGCTGTTTACATGATCCCGCGCTTTGACGCGACGGGATGGAAGGCGGAATGATTTTGATGTATTGAAATAAATCACTATAGACGAAAGTCCAAACAGCGGGTAAAAAAACTCAAATGTTGTCGAGAAGATCTCGTAGTTCAAGAAGATAATTATTGCTGCTTGAACAGCCTTTCGTTAACAATTACACTTTAATCTATCACTAGAAAAATAATGTGCCTATTGCTGAATCGTGCACTGATTTATTTCAACACATCAAAATCATCCCGCACCTAAACACGTCTTTAATTTTTAAGGTGGAGATTTTACAAAGGGCGATGGAACTGGAGGTACAGTACCTTGTACGACTGACTCAGATATATGGTGTGTGTAATATTTGGGTCATTCTAGGATCGAAGAAAATGTAATACATAAAAAATCTTATCTCGGTTGACTGTCGGACGTTCCGGATATGATGTCATATAACATCAATAGCAATTCTTTTTCCTTTCGTTTTTGCTTGTCTTCCCTTAATTTATGCCGGTATATATAATCACATATGCGAAGTGTATTTATAAATACTTGCAATTTACCAACTGTAGCAATGTTTTGGCATAACTTATACTGTATACCCATCCATAATATTAAGAGATGGCGAAGACCAGCATTGCTATTGGGGGTCTGCCGAAAATTTGCCCGACCTTCGTGGAATTGCGCAACCCAAAAAAAGTTTTCCCCTTGTATATTTTCCGAAATGCTTGTCGTGGAGGGAGAGGGTGGTAGAGAGGGCAAAAACAAACATTTTCAAAAATACATTAACACATTTTGAAGCGTTGCATATATTTCTTCCTATTTAGTCCACCAACTTAATGCGCGCCGCCCGACCAGAAAAATATTGGGGGGGGGGGGTCGCGTACGCCTATGTTGGTCATTATTGGGTGTGTTGGTAACAAAGACAATCCTACAAAGATAATGAGTTAGCATGCATAGGCACCCAGCCAAACTCTTTTCAAGATAGCATTGGCGTCCATGTAGATGAAACTTTCATTATCTGAAAGATTTTGAAATATTGCGTAGAATAAATCTAAATCGTATTCTCACCAGCACCATTTCTCATTTTCAGGTAAAAGTATTTTTGGCAAATATTTTGCGGATGAAAATTTTATTATTAAACATTATGGAAGCGGTTGGTTATGTATGGCAAATGCTGGTAAAGATACTAACAATTCACAGTTTTATATCACATTGGCAAGGACAGCTTGGCTGGATGGTCATCACACTTGTTTTGGAAAAGTTCTTAAAGGAATGGTATGCTATTGCTAGGTTTCGTATTTAAGCTCTGTATGAAACTGTTAAAATTTCAAAATTTTCATCTACAAATCCCTTCAACAATTAGTTATATCGAGTGAGATGGGGGGGAGGGGGGGGGCATGCATTAGAGGGTGCTAGGAGGGGGTTAGAGGGGGGAGGGTGGTAGATCAAGTTTCACGTGAAGAAAAACAGCCGTTTCACTTTTACATGTAGAAAACTAATAATTAGCGAAACTTCTACCAGACTATATATATGGTTGAATTAACCAGATTATATTAGGTGGATTATTAACCAAGAATTCTGGTTAATTAATTAGTTGCGAGTAACGTACCAGGACTGTGGTTAACCAGGATATTTAAACGGGAACACTAAGTTACCCCAAACAGTGTTAATTTTGGATTAACCAGGAAATTTTTAACAAAGGTGTTCTGAGAGTGTATATTACTTAACAAAAATGACTAAAAATTTCACGTGGCATTCCTACGATCCTCTCTTCAAATCACTCGAAAAACTAAGTTCTTGCAATATTTTGATGGTATCTTTGATGATTTAAATGACTGGTCGATCTTCTCTATTTCAGAAAATTGTGAGAAAGATAGAAGCAGTACCAACGGACAATCAAAGCCGACCAAAATCTCCTGTGAAAATAGTCAATTCTGGAATTCTTGCACTCGACAGGCCATTCGAAGTTGCAATGACCAGTGTTTAGAAAGATAAGTTAAACATTATACGTAAGAACATTACCATTTCGTATACCGTTACACTGGAAAAAATAGTCAAATTCATAATATGCCGAATTTGCAATTTCATCACCAAATCCATAGTATATTCACAATATATCCAAATAGCATGAAAATTGGATTTCCATACTATTTCCATATAGTAAGGATTTTGAAAAATAGTATATGACTTGTAAAATAGACAGTAGAATAATAAGTTAATAGGAATCGGCTGGAAGTTGCTAGACAGTTTTAAAAATTATTTACTGGCGCGTGCTTTTACATTATCTATTATGATTTATATCATAACAGATTGTCCAAAACGACATTTTAAGCTGGCTCGATAGACTTTTCAAAATTTCAGGTGTATAACAATTTGACATTTTTAAACATAATATTTTTAGGCTCTATCACAGAATAGGAAGGTATAGCAGAAGTGTAACTTGAGTCGGTTCCTTTATTGTTTTACGTCCACGAAAATTTTAACTCGCCCACGCCATCCTGGCTAGTACAACCGGAAGTTTTTATCAGGTTTTGGTAGGTACAAAGTGCCGGTTGTACTAGTCAGGATGACGTGATTGATAACGAATTGCTTGTAAAAACGCGGACAAATACTTGCTTGAGTTACACTTCTGTTATACCTTCCTGTTCTGTGGCTCTATGCAGCATGGATATCAGAATTTCTTATTTAGTTCAAATTATTTCAATTTTGGTGCATTCTTTAACTATAACAATAAGCAAAATATTAAAAAATTCTGTAATGCAATTTTTTAAAAAACGCAAAAATATCGTATAGTCGACAAAAATGTTTTTGGCATTACAGAATTTTATTTTATCTTTGGCATAATGAAAGATTTTGCGCTACAATTGCGCTGTCCCTGAAAATGTAAATCACACTATAGAATAGATTAAAACAAATACTGTATATGGAAACTACACTGAACAAAAACGAGTATACAGGGTGTATGAAAAAAGATAGAATCCACGTTTATCCATTTACTTTTTTCATACCAATAAGATCAGGCCTTTACTCTTTAGCTATCGAATACTACAGTAGGTATACCTTTCTTGTACAATTGCAATCTGAACTATGGCCAAATACGATACGATCGCGCGATTAAAAAATGCACCGTTGGAAATTGCATGTTTGTCTGAGTATTGAAATTCAAATTGTACTCGCAATACTCGCAATTTTACAATGTAAAATTGTACTCGCAATATATTGTACCCGCAATACTCGCAATTTTACATTCTATACTCGCAATTTTACATCGAAATTGAGTGACTAAACACTTTACAACACTGGAACCTTGCAGACTGGACTCACAATGGCATATCTTTCACAAATGGGCAACAAACATTTTGGAAAATGTTCGGAAGAATGGAAGAATGCGCCGAATTCAAACGATCGCTTTAAATCAGATCGCATTTGTCTTTTTAAATCACAATCATTCCATAAAGGTGTCATTTGAAAAGCTAAAAGCCTTTTCTTTATAAATGCGAAACACTGTGATTAGTACTGATTACCCGCAGTATTAAAATGTCCAGCAACAGGCTGGAAAGCATCATTGCCAATGTCAGTACCTCGATGCTCACCAAACCTTCCAGAAATCTTCCAAAAATATTTTTCAACATAAAACATCTACTGCATGAGATGCAGTATATCGGAGATGGGAGGAGGAGGTCAGGTGTACGTGAAATGGTGCTTGATATGGTATTTAGATTTGGTGGTAGCGGAATCTATAAACTCGCAGGGTTTGTATTGGGGCACTCGACAACTGGAAACGTACCATTCTGTGACGACGAATCCTGTGGTATAGGGAGCTACAACCTGGGGTTTCACGGATATTTTTGCTGTGTCGAAAAGGGACTAAGGAGGTAGCGGAAAAATGGAAGATGTTTAAGGAGTCGTTTTTCAAGATATGGAAATTCCTCCTAATCCTCCAAAAACATCGCAAAGGATTTATGCTATTCCTCCATTGCCATTCGTAACAAAATTACAGTAAACATTACTGGCCCACCGTACCCTTAGGCTCGCAAAAGTCGAATACGAGCGCGAAAGGCTGCTGGGAATCGTTATGAAAATTCATTAATTTGTTAGCGATTCCCAGCAGCCTTTCGCGCTCGTATTCGACTTTTCCGCTTTGCTCGTAGACAACCTTAATTGAAATAGCTGTGTAACATATGCTAGTGATTATATGGTTTAATAGGGATTAAGTAATAAGAGACGTTTTATATAGATATCTGATGACAGGTAGAGACTGAGAAAAATGTGATTGTATACAAGACGAATATAACAACAAGAGCTCTTTTGAAATAGTATTGTTTCCTTGTTTGTGTATATTACATTTGGTGCCGTGACCAGGATGGCAACTTCGAGTCGTACGAGCGTAGCGCTTCCCGAGACCTTTTCAGATGGGGATATTGTTTTATGGCTGCGAAAATTCGAGCTTTGTTCGACCGCAAACGACTGGAAAGATACCGACATGTTAAAAAGGTTACCGACACTTTTGTCTGGTAAGGCCTTCGCAGTTTTTGAGCGTCTCGCAGCAGAGGCCAAAGAAGATTATAAAACCCTTACGAAAGCTTTAACGGCGGCGTTTGGCGGAGATACAACGGGCAAACATCTTGCAATGATGGCGTTTCGCAGTCGAACGAGAAAGCCAGACGAAGACATACAAGTGTTCGCCTACAATTTAGAGGCACTATTAAGGCGCGCAATGCCAAAAATCGAAAACGGAGACAGAGATGTCCTACTCCAGCAACAATTTATCGAAGGAGTACCCACAGAACTAAAAAGGGAACTATTACAACGACCAAGCATGTCCTATGAAGAAATGGTTGCGGTTGCCCAGCAACTAGATTTAGTGAGTCAAATTTCATCACACCAAACCGGGAGTCAAGTCAACCTGGCAAGTGCGAGCGACAATTTGCAGACAACAACGAGGGATCAGCCCTTGGTTGCGCAGTTGATGGAAAATGTAGAAACACTTACCAGGAAGGTTAGTGAATTATCTGTATCTGTCGCCAATGTCAACGCCACGTCAGCGCGAAATTCTACTCGGGGAAGACGGGGGCCTTGCTATCAATGTGGCAAGGTGGGCCACATCGCCAACGAGTGTAGAAGCACCGGTAACGGAAGTCGACAACCAAATTACCGACAACGCAGCGCCGAAAATTACTGCTTCGTGTGCGGGCAAATCGGACATTTTGCGCGAGAATGCCGATTTAGATACCAGTCCCCTGTCGCTGGTCAACCGCGTCAGGGAAACGACCAAGGACCGACCCATTACTAGGCCGGGGGTCCGTCCAAGAAAATACGGCCTTGCCCATAAACTGTATCCAGCCTACTGCGGTTTTCATCAAGACACGAGTGGGTGCCCATGAGCAAAAATGTTTGGTGGATACAGGTGCAACGGTATCGTTAATAAGTCGAGAACTTATAAGTGGGCCTTTAAAGCCATGTTCGTTGAAGGCAAGAGGGATCGGTGGAGAGGAACTACAAGTCCTAGGAATGAAAGAATTGGAACTCAGTATCGGCACATTGACTATATCCCACCAGTTTATGGTCGTAGGAATGAGGAACACCTGTATTTTAGGTGCTGACTTTTTGAAGTCAGGGCGAATGGTCGTGGATATAGCAAATTCGAAATTAACTTGGCCATCGGGAGAAGTGGCGTTGGTAATCGAGACAACTGCACCAACTGTCAATAAATTAAGCGTACTGTTAGATAATTATTCAGATATTTTTGTAAGCGGACCAAATGACCCTTTAGGCCGAACCACGGTAGCAGAACACTCGATTGACACAGGAGACAGCCGTCCTGTGAAGCAACGGCCTTATAGAATTCCTGTTCATCTCAACACTGTAGTGAACAAGCAAGTGAACGACATGATCGAAAGAGGTGTAATCCGATCTAGTAACAGTCCCTGGTCCTCACCAATCGTATTAGCTCCGAAGAAAGACGGGGATTATAGATTTTGCGTTGACTTTAGGCGAGTGAACTCGGTGACAAAGAAGGACGCTCATCCTATGCCTCGTATAGACGAAATTCTGGACCAGTTAGGCGGTGCGCGTTACTTTAGTACCTTGGACCTTACTTCCGGGTACTGGCAAGTACCTCTAAGGGAAGAGGATATGGAGAAAACGGCTTTCTCCGTTGGTGCGAACCACTATGAATTTACAGTTATGCCCTTTGGTTTAACTAACGCTCCCGCCACATTTCAGCGCATGATGGGGAATATATTGATGGGTATTAAAGGCTGCCTAGTATTCATGGATGACATTATTATTTTCTCGGATACGTGGGAGGAACATCAACGTATTTTGGACGAAGTATTTCGTCGTATTCGGGCAGCAGGGTTGAAGATCAAGCGAGACAAGTGCCAATTTGCACAAGAATCGGTGAAATTCCTTGGCCACGTTGTATCTGCACGGGGAACAGAACCAGATTCGTCCAAAGTTGAGGCCGTGCGAGAATTTGCGACCCCGACCTCTCTCACCGATGTTCGAGCGTTCGTTGGGATGGCCTCATACTATAGACGGTTTATTAAGAACTTTGCGGACATCGCTGCACCGCTCCACGACCTAACCAAGGGTGGCCAACCAGAATTTTGTTGGACACCTGCGGCCGACAAAGCATTTAATGACCTCAAAAGTCGTCTGTGTTCAGCACCTATCTTGTCCCTACCAGACTTCTCCGTTCCTTTCACCATTTATACGGATGCCAGTGATTTCGGCCTCGGCGCTGTCTTGTCCCAGCGAAGAGGTGAAAACGAGTACGTGATCGCGTATGCCAGCCGGACCCTTACGTCTGCGGAGAAAAATTACTCAACCACGGAGAAAGAGTGTCTAGCCATTGTTTGGACAGTCAATTATTGGCGGCCATATTTACTCGGAAACACCTTTGACATAGTGACAGACCATCAAAGTTTAACGTGGTTGCAAGGATTGAAAGAACCGAAGGGTCGTCTCGCCAGGTGGATCCTTGCCTTACAGGAGTACGATTTCGAAATCAAGCATCGCCCGGGTCGACAACACAGCAATGCAGATACCTTATCGCGTTTCCCTCGAGTGACACCCCCGCAGATACCAGACCAAAGCGTGGATGAGGACTTGATGGTCGGTGTAAACGGTACCGAGGTGTGCACGTCGTGGTCCAAGACAGAAATCTTAAAGGCACAACAGGACGACCCAAGCATTTCCATGATAATGCAGAAGTTAAGCTGCAGCGATGATCTACCAGAGGAAGGAAATGATAATGATAATTCTAAGGAGAATGGTGAAAGGCGACGCTACAGACAGTTGTGGTCACAACTAGAAATGGTAGATGGCGTTCTACACCGTTGTGTAGATAAAGGTACTCCATCGAAGCGACTAGTTTTGGTTGTCCCTCGAAAGATGCGTTGCGACCTTTTAAAACTTTCTCATGATGACCCATGTTCGGGACACATGGGAATAAACCGCTGCTTAGAACGTCTGCAACGACGATATTATTGGCCGGGAATGGCAGCAGAAGTGCAACTATGGATAGCCGAGTGCGAAAAGTGCAACAGACGGAAAACACCCGTCCCATCTCAAAAGGCACCCATGCAGAGCATAGAAATTGGACAACCGATGGAACTGTGGGCTATGGACGTATTAGGTCCACTTCCTATGACTGCACGGGGGAACCAGTACATCTTCGTTATGTCCGATCACTTTACCAAGTGGGTAGAGGCGGTGCCAATGCCCAATCAACGTGCCGAGACGGTAGCTAAAGCCTTCGTTAATGAAGTAGTGACTCGACATGGAGTCCCAAGTAAACTTCTAACCGATCAAGGAAGGAACTTCGAGGCCGATCTCATGAAGCAAGTGTTCAGTCTCCTCGGTGTGCGAAAACTAAGAACTTCGCCGTACCATCCCCAAACGGACGGACAAGTTGAGAGAATGAATCGCACGTTAAAGGGAATTCTGACAGCTTATGTAAATAAGGACCATAATGATTGGGACGATCACTTACCACTGGCCTTGTTTGCATACCGTAACAGTGTGCATTCCTCGTCTGGGGTTTCACCTTTCCAGGCAATTTATGGTCGCGAAGCCACTACACCGCTGGTACTTATGAACACCGAAACTGAAGTTAAGGAACAGTTTATTTCAAATTACTGTGATGAACTGGAGAAGACATTAAAGGACGTACATCGCAGCATCAAAACGAACATTGACGTGGCGCAAAGTAAGCAGAAGAAAGGGTACGACGAACATAATGACGTTGACCGAAGTACAGCGCTAAAGGAAGGGGATCGGGTGTGGCTCAATAACAAAGCGGTACCAAAGGGCTTGAGCCGAAAATTCCATTCACCGTGGACGGGGCCTTACGTAGTGATCAAGAGACTGGGCAAGGTAAACTACCATATCAAGCCGGGGCCTGGGAACGGTAAGACAAGAGTGGTACATCGCAATCGACTTAAGCTAGACATACGCCAGCCTAGAATCGAAGAAACCCTGTCTGTTGATCAACCAGAAAAGCACAACTCGAGAGTCGAATTGCTCCCAGGCGAGCCAGTGATACATCACGGAGAGAGGCTGGCGGACGCACAGCTGTTACCAGCAGAGGAGCTGATCCAATTGCGTAGGTCTAACCGTAATCGCCGACAACCTGATAGATATCAGGATTATAACTTAGATGAACTAGAGATCGAGGACGCTCTCAATTAAAGAGGGGGATATTGTAACATATGCTAGTGATTATATGGTTTAATAGGGATTAAGTAATAAGAGACGTTTTATATAGATATCTGATGACAGGTAGAGACTGGGGGAAATGTGATTGTATACAAGACGAATATAACAACAAGAGCTCTTTTGAAATAGTATTGTTTCCTTGTTTGTGTATATTACATATGCAAAGTTGGCACATATTACACAAAACCTGAATATATTTAAACACATACCTGACATACCGTTTGCTTTGAAGGAACGTCTGGAGTTACTGTAATACCATTTTCTAAAGTACAGTATAGATAACAAAAAGTTTTAGTTTCTGCAACCAAATTTTGAAATATACAGATAACAGATTGCCAAATTACACAAAAAAACCCCAGCAAAAGGCTGTTTTCTTAACAAAAAGATTGCATTTCATCGTCAAGCTTAAGTTAAGCCTACCAATTTTATGTGAGATAAGATAAAGCATAAATAAAATTGAATGAAATACCTGTTTATAGCTCGCTGATTCAAATATCCTCTTTGGCTTTGCTCACATTTTGCGAGGACAGCGAGGTTTGAATTTTGTTGTCTTCCTCGGGAAGAATAACTCGTACGACTTGCACATCTTTGAACCAATAACCAAGTTTAGAAAAAATATCTCGAAAACATTTTAAAAATCGATTCAAATATCGAGAAAATACTACAAAACCCGAGCAAAATTGCAAAAATCTAAAGTTTTTTAAAGAAAACCAGGGGGTGTGGAAATTGTAGCGGGCTCAGATCCGAGCCTGGTCAGTGGTAATTACCATGAGAAATACGGACCAGTTGTCATGGAGATGGCGTCAGCAAAGGCCGAAATCCGCCATGTTTTTGGCTTCACTTTTTTTTCCCGTGCAGGTCCTCCAGTAATATAGTATAGCTCAGTGGAGGACGTGCTCGGCACACTGAGCTATACTATATTACTGGAGGACCTGCTCGGGATAAAAAAGTGTCGCCAAAAACATGGCGGATCTTACGCCATTTCCATGACAACACTTACTTTATTTTCATGGTAACTGCCACTGACCGACCGCGATCCAAAGCTTTCGACGATGTCCTTAACCCCCCTGGTTTTGGGCAAATATTACGATATAGATATAAAGTTTTCTGTTGTTTTTGGGCTAAAAAATCTTAATATTTCCCTCGAACATTACTTGTTTTACCAACGCGGAGCGAGGGTGCGGGTTTGCTTCGCTTGTGGATGCAGCATTTCACTACAAAGAAAGACTAATTCTTTCAGGTAAGATTCACGAAACTTTTTTATAACTTTCTAGAGTCACTAGACCCTTCGATTATGTTATGTCAAAAACTCGTCATCCTAACATATACAGCAAATATTTCAATAGGGGCCATAAAAGTATTGTTAACGACCAAACATTGTGTACATGAAATTATGTTGTTTTGTGTCAGCACTGGCCTTTGTGGTTTTATTGCCAGTTTTTAATTTATACTAAAAATTGTGGTTGTTTACATGTTCATATATTTTAAAACGTTTATTAAATATGGTGTGAAATTTATATACCTGCCCATCACAATGTAGAATTAGTATATATAGATAAGCACAAGACCAGAGAGAGTGGAGCCGTAGAGGAGGCTCACCTACATGTGACAATCCATGGGCCCTGTCCTGATGGGCCCTACAGACTGTCTTTATTATTTTATTATGTCTAATGCCAGACGATCTTAAGGGGATTGAGACTAAATGAGACTGCTCCCTGCTGTCACACAGTGGGTTAATTACACTATCGGCAAATAAACAGCCCCTGAGATATATCGTCAGCCCAATATTAAACTGCAATGAACCCTGGCTACCTTCTTATTTTACTCAATCTGTGAGATTAAATCCAGATGTTTTACTCATCAAGGGAAGAGTCTTAAAAATAGATATCATTTTGCACCATTGTCTGTTTAGAACTATGTAAAACTACTATATAGTTTTACACAGCTTGTTGGCAACAAAAATGTTGCACACAAGCTGCCGGGATTTAAGTGAGTCACTGATACACTAATCATGAAGTAAATTTGGAATGCTACAACATTTCTAACAAGGGCGGATTTTCATTTATTTAAAAAGACTGGTAGAAAAATTTCTGGTGGGTGCAAGCAGCACCACTCAGTGAGCTTTCGCAGTGGTTAGGTGTTTGGGTTAAAGGCTTTCACACAAAATGGGAGGGTTGAAGCAGAATTTTGGTGGGGTTGAACACTTTATTAGAGGGGTTTAACCCCCCCCCCAAGTAAATCCACCCATGATTTCTAACATTGGGAGTAGTGATGTCCAATTGGCCATGACACGTCTGTGAGAAATTATGAACATGATATATTTTAGTTAGGAATGTAATTGCATTGCTGAATATTGAAACATGACATTTAATTTTGAAGCTCGGATCAATGGTCTTGGTAAAACAGATCATGTAATTGCACCCTTGACTAGTAAAATTGTCTGGCATTAGGCAGATTAAAATAATACAGTAAGGCATATCAAGACACATTGCCACGTGGCACTTGTGAAGGGTTAACATATTATGTGTATATGATATTTTTGTGATGTATTAAAGATGTATAATGTATCATGATAATAATGTCATCTTTTATTTTGCAGAAATTATATGTTTAATATACACAAGAGATGGCACTGAGGCATCAACATGCAGAAAAACATGCAGAACAACAAAATGAATTAGTTAATTATAATACCATGCATAACAACATAAATAATTATATGATTATGATAACTTTATTGAAGTGTAAATAAGTTTTATAGCAATTAAAATTATACATTTTTGTTTTTTTAAATTTTTTACTGCCAATAATTTTTCAAAAAAGTCAAATACACCCTTCCGGCTTCCGGAATGTATTTCACCTTGTCACAGGAGCCTCATTTTCATGTATGTGGCATGAGTTAAAGTCCAATGTCTCAATCGTGAAAATGAGACTCTATATATAGCCAAGGTGACATAATTTCTGGAAGCATGTATTAAAATACAGTATGTTCAGTTTCCAAAGATATGTGTGTCTTGGTACTGTAACTTGCCATCCAGAAAGGAATGTGTCATTGTGGGATAAATCTGCAATAAACAAGAGTAGACTAATTATGTAGGTTGTACAAAATCCACCAGTAACATAATTAGCATATGATCAAGGTAAACAAAAGAATGTGACCTAACTCCTTAGCTTAAACCAGGGGTATCAGAACTATAAGTGCACTTATGCACCTATCAATGTTAAC
>CACRXK020014489.1:0-13032 GCA_902702795.2 Paramuricea clavata
CCATTTTTCACGTATGTCCACCATACTTCCGAGTTGTATAGTAGGATAGGAGTTATAATTGAATCAAATATTTTAATGGCATATTTGGGATTGAGATGGCTGAAATTGAGCTGTCTTCTTATACCGTATAAAGCATGCAAGGCTTTTTCGCTTAGTTGTTTTAGAGCTAGAGTAAAATTACCATTGTGATTTAGTTTGACTCCTAGGTAACAGTATTCCTGTACGATTTTTATGTTCCGATTTCCAAGATTAAAGAAATGCTTTTTTGTTTTTCTTTTTTCAAATATCATTATTTGTTATTTGTGGTGTTACTCTGAGTGTATATCCACACCGGGCGAGCTTGAAAAATATGCCCGGCCACGGTGGGATTCGAACCTACGACCTTTGGAATACTAGCCCAATGCTCTTCCAACTGAGCTACGCGGTCAGGACGGTTCGAGTAAGTGATATTTCGGATCTCTGTCCAACGCAATGAGCAGGAATCTGCCATCTGGTGGCACAGCGATCTTGGAAGAATTACGAGCAACGATTCGCCACAAGGAAGGAGAGTTGGTCTCTATGCAGGTTTGTGCATGGCTAGCGCTGTGCCCTGTCTTAGAAGGCTTCAGTTGGAAGAGCATTGGGCTAGTATTCCAAAGGTCGTAGGTTCGAATCCCACCGTGGCCGGGCATATTTTTCAAGCTCGCCCGGTGTGGATATACACTCAGAGTAACACCACAAATATCATATTCACCTGAGTACACTACACCAACACAGGGAAAAAAAATCATTATTTGTGTTTTCTTCAAATTTATCTCCATAATCCATTTTTTTCTCCAACAATGGAGATCGTCTAGAGATTTTTGTAGGCCTAATTTTGATCGAGATAATAAAATTAAGTCATCGGCATATAGAAGACAACTCAGTTTAGTCCCATTTGGTAGTATAAACGGATCGGCAGCTGTATTATCAAATAATGTTGCTAATTCGTTTATATAGATATTAAATAAAAGGGGGCTCAAAATACACTCTTGACGCACTCGTTTGGAGTAAGAGAAAAATTCAGTTCGATTTATATTACTTTCTTTTACGGCGCATTTAGAACTTGAATATAGACTTGTAGTAAGGTTGTAGAATTGACCATCAATTTTGTTTTCAAGCAGTTTTAAAAATAGGCCTTCGTGCCAAACAGAGTCAAAGGCTTTTTTAAAGTCCACAAAGCATGCATAGATTTTTTCGTTTTTCTGATTTATGTGTTTATCAATTATTGTTTTTAAGAAGAAAATGTGGTCAGCTGTTCTGTGGCCTGACTGGAATCCGATTTGGGAGTGGTGTATTATGTTTCTGTCAATGCTAAATTGACTTAACCGTTGATTTAAAATAGTACAAAGGAATTTACGGAGACAGCTAGTCACGCAAATTCCTCTGTAGTTATTGGGGTCAGTTTTATCTCCTGACTTAATTAAAAATTGGCGTAATGAGACCTTCACACCATTGATCTGGGAAATGGCCTGTTTTTAAAACGAGGTTAAAAAGTTTATGGTATAACTTAAGTAATATTTTGATGCCATGCTTTAGCATTTCTTTTTTTATTTTGTCGGAATAAGCAGATTTTGTGTTTTTTAATGTCTTTGCAGCACTCAAACCTTCCGCTTCAGAAATAGGTTCATCAATAAAATTATTTGGTGTTTTTTCTTCAAGTTTTGTTAATTTTTGTAAAATGTTATTCTGTTCTGTTTCTAACGTACGTTTAGCATATAGGGAATGGAAATGAGTGAGCCAGCTGTTAGCCGAGACTTCTGGTTTGCTCATGGAAGGGTCCCAAAGTCATCACTCATGTTCTTTAAGAGTTTCCAGAAGGAATTAGGGTCATTTACAGAAACTCTTTCCAGTTCTTCTAGTTTTTTTCATGGAAAAGTTCTTTTTTGCGTTTTAGAGTGTTTTTATAAATCTTAAGTGTGGCATGGTATTTGTCCCTTATTTCGGTGTTAACGGGATCACGGTGTTTTTTGTTTGCGAGTCTTCTTACTGAATGTCTTTATAGTCGACATTCTTTGTCGAACCATTTTTTATTACAGACATTGGAAGCTTTATTTCTCTATTTCTTCTTTTTGATTTTCATGGATTTTTTAGCAGCATGCATAATTAAATCTTCTACTTTTGAGGCAAACAAGTTGACACCTTCCTTCGAAGAAGATGGATTAGAATTAATCAAATATTGAAGATCTTGTTGAGTTTGAAATGATTTAAGATTTTCTGTAAACTTAGTTATTGAGTCATTGTCCCATATGAATTGCTGTGGAAGCCTATGTGTTTTAGGTTGTTGCGTGTGAGTAGTCTTACTGATAGGGACATGAGTGGGAGCTCTTTTAATCCATGTCACTAGTTGACTATGGTCAGATAGATAAGGTGGTGGTTTGACAATAAAGTTTTCGATGGTTTGGGTTAGTTCTTTCCCACAAATTATGTAGTCAATCACACTTGAGCCTTTTTGGCTGTGAGAAGTGGGTTTACCAAATGAGTCACCAAGGGTTCTACCATTCAGGATTCTCAGATTGCAGTTTTTGCAAATCTCAATCAGACATTTGCTATGTTTATTAATTTAGTTATCAAAACTTTCCCTCATTTTCGGTTGAAAAGAGGTTTCAGTAATATCGTTTATGAAGGTATTTTCTTCTTTAATTGAGACAAAATCTTCAAGTTTGCTGGTACGGGCATTAAAGTACCACAGCAGCATAACATTTCCTTTTTTGGAGAAATACACTACATCATTTTCCAGGTCATCAAGTATTTCCTCGTCAAAGTAACGTGAGTTTTGAGGAGGAATATAGACTCCACAAATAAATAAGTCATTTGTAGAGTCTAGGATTGTGTTGTCTATTCGACACCACAAGAAACTTTTAGTTCGTTTTTCGAGAGAAATGATATTTTCAAACTCTTTTTTGGATAGAAGCGAAATTCCTCCAGACAGACGCCAACTGGAGTTTGATTTAGGGGTTGCCGTAAGTGAGGATATTGCCTTGAAACCAGGGATGCTATTAATTTCTTTACACCATGTTTCAGTTAAAAAGATCAAATCATGGTCTTTTATATTATCTATGAAGTCATTTTTGCTTAGCTTATTACCAAGAGTATAATGCTTTAAACCATTTATAGCACTTCTTGATAGCTTAGAAAACATTTCTCTGCAAGTTTTCGAATGATTGGAAAAAGGTTGACTGACCCAAAATAAATTTGGGGCATTATGTTTTGCATATTTATATTAAACTAGGTATTAAATATAATGATTAGTATGGTTAATTAGGTTATATATTGATTAATGATGTGGTAATAGTTTTATAATAGAAAAGGTATAGATTTAACTAATTGGTACTCACAAAATCATTGGAGTAGTCTGTGGAGAAAATTCATCAATTCAGTAATTTTCTGGTTGGTATTACCATTTAATGGTTTCATCAGGTTGCTTGGGCTGCCAGTGTGTGCGCGTTGGGGGGAGTGTTAATGGTAGTTTGAAGTTGAGGGGTTAGGGGATGAATGATGCAGTGGAACGAAAGGTAGTGGTTGGGGATAAGGTCTGATGGCTGGATGGGGATATGGTTTTGGTTTAAAGTTTGCTCTTTTCTGATGGGTTCCATAATATGCACTTTTAAGGTTTTTTGCAAAGATTCTGAAACCTTTGTCGTTGAGGTGTTTCTTGTCATAGAGTATTTGTGGACTGGAATAGGTTTGCATGGGTTACAGAGGTTGTGTTTGGAAATTATTTTGCAGTTTTCATTAGTTTTTCATTGAGGTCTCGAGCTTTTTGAAGGAGGTTGTCGTCGCGGGGGAGGAGGCAGGAGAGTATTATCCGAAATTGAGGGTGTTTTTGATTGATTGATGATAGGAGGGATTTCATTTGTTTGGAGATGTTGTCAGTAGGTAGTTTTTCAATGTCATTTGTACCACAGTGAATGATAAAGGTCTTAGGCTCAATGAATTTGTGTCAGTCAAGGATTTCTCTAGCTTGTTCTACTGTAGGGCATTTCAGGTATTTGGTAGTGGAGTTGGGGCACAGTAATGTTGGATTTATGTTTCTTCCATTGGAATCGCAAAGGATAACAGTGTCTGCTTTTATTTCTGTTAGGGAATCTTTTTCTTGTGTTTGCATTAAACTGTTTGGCATGTCAGGGCTTTCATTGTCAAAGGCCGAGAATTTGTTCTGAGTAGTGATGGTGGATATGAGGTGGGTTTCTAGGGGTGGATTTGGTTGGGTTGGTTTTGATTCCATGGTTGAAGTGGTATTTTCAGTGGTACCTTAATTTATTATTTTTTTTTGGGGGGGGGGCGAATCTCACGCCGAAGGTGTGAGACCGTCTAGGAGGGTGCGGGGGCATGTACCCCCGGGAAAATTTTGAAATCTAGGGTCCCTGAATTGCGATTTCAAGCATTTTGGGAGTGAAATTCCGAAGAGTTCCGAAGATTATAAAGTACATCGAAGACATGAATTTTTCCAGACATTTCTACTCGGAATGAAATAAATTGGAAAAGTCACCTTGAAAAATAGGAGGAGGGGTCAGTGTCACCTTATTTCCTCTCTGTGATGCTGGGGGGGGGGGAGAAAATCCCAATGTGATTTTGATCAGAAATGTTGTTTAGGTTCTATGAGACAACATTTCCGCGTCCTCAAAATTGCGTTGCTTTTTCATACGATACAGAATAAATCTGAGAAGAAATATTCATGCTATGATGATGCATACATGTATTTAACAGTTAAAAATCTAAACTAAATCTATTCTTCTTGGAACCAGCATTTTATCGGATTGTTTGCATGAAATCTATCGCTATTATGAAATACTAGGTGAAGAACAATATGTATTACACACAAGATGGCTGTGGAGGAGGCTATGGAAGGGCATAATCTCATATTATCAAGTAAATCAACTGCAATTCTGACAGCAATCATGAGAAATTCTGCTTCGCACTTCGGGGGCAGAAATTGGGGGATTCTTTCCCTGGGGGGCAATTGCATCCCCAGATATATAGTTAAAAAGGCACTGTCTTGCCATTGTCAAAATCAATTTTATGGTCATAAGACCAGGCATGATTCTCAATATTTGAGCCCGCTTTGTGTTTCTCGACATTCTTCACATGTTC
Source organism: Paramuricea clavata (assembly GCA_902702795.2). Classification (NCBI taxonomy): domain Eukaryota; kingdom Metazoa; phylum Cnidaria; class Anthozoa; order Malacalcyonacea; family Plexauridae; genus Paramuricea; species Paramuricea clavata. Next base: position 5,113 of record CACRXK020014489.1, read on the forward strand.
TTTTTTCCGTGTGATAAACGCTCGACCCGTCTCACCAATGTAGCTCCACGAACAATCGGCGAAATTTATGCGATATAAAAAAGAACATGTGAAGAATGTAGAGAAACACAAAGCGGGCTCAAATATTGCGAATCATGCCTGGTCTTATGACCATAAAATTGATTTTTACAATGGCAAGATAATCGACAAGGCAAACTACCCCCACAGAGCTACATTGGAATCTTGGCACACCTCGCTCACAGCTAATGCAGACAATAATTCCAAACATTTACCAGAACAATACCGTTTTTTATTAAAGAAATAGAACAATTATTATATATAGGCGGAACTATCACTTCCAGTTATTTGTTTGTCACTGTAATTTTGTTAACCGTAGGCGTAGCGTAGACGTATGCTCCGATCTGTAATTGTAAACCGTAGTCGTCTGTAATCACTGTATTTTATAACTACCCGTTGAAGGCTGCAGTCTGGCAGCCGAAAGCTCGTGAATAAAAATTGCCAACCAGAGAACGTCTCAAAAATCATTAAGTTCAATCCTGGTCGCACTTCCAGCATATTTAAACTTTTGACACTATTGATAATAACGAGATTGCTCTATAGTTCTCGACATGCTCTTTGTTCTCTTTCTTGAATACCGGGACTACATTAATTAGCTAACTTCCAATCCGTCCGGAAGACACCCAATCTTAGCGATTTATTGAATAATTCGCAAAGAGATGCCGCGATTTCATGAGCTGTCTCGTTTAAAATTCTTGCAGGGATTTCATCAGGTCCGGTGGTAACGGGGAAACTCTGAACGACGAACAACTAGCAAGTGCCCTTAATGAATTTTACGTCTCTGTCAACGTGGATATTCCGACATTTCATGCAAATTCACTGCCCGCGTTCTTCCCGGCTAACGACGCCTTTTTATCCGTTCAACCTTACGAGGTCTGTCAACAGCTATTGGCTCTTTAACCTTATAAAGCAACAGGACCTGATAATGTACCAAGTCGATTTCTAAAAGATTTTGCTCACGTGCTAGCCAATCCAGTTACCACCTTATTTAATGCATCCCTTTCCTCTAGCGTCGTCCCGAGAATTTGGAAAGAATCCAAACCGCATTGGATACAATATTCTCATTGGAAAACTGCTAGACCTGGGCGTTAGGCGGTCTTTAATACCCTGGATTATAAACTTTCTTGACAACGAGTTAAAATTGGAGAATCCTTTTCAAGCTGGCTCCCAGTGACAGCTGGGGTCCCTCAAGGGACTAAACTTGGTCCAATATTGTCCCTCATTATGATTAATGATTTGAAAGTAAATTCCCCAGACATGAAAATGTGGAAACTTGTAGACGATGTCTCATCTTCTGAAAATCTTACATCGAACAGTTTCTCGGCCACTCAGTGTTCAACTCTTGATTCTATCGATTCATGGGCAACTTGCAATTGTATGAAATTGAATACCAAAAAGTGCAAAGAGCTCCGGATTTCCTTTCTTAAAGAAACCCCGCAGCTACCACCTTTGACAATTGATGGTCACGTGCTAGAAACGGAACAATCGCAGAAAGTGTTGGGTTTAATTATCCAAAACAATCTAAAATGCGACGAGCAAATTCGATCAATCGTCACCAAAGCCTCCAAACGGTTATACGGTCTTCGGGTATATTGCGGCGGTGGTGTCCCTCCTGCTGATCTTACCAACATATACTTCGCGCTTATTCGTTCTATTCTGGAATACTGTTGTGAGGTGTGGAATTACGCGATACCCCGCTATCTGTCTGACGAACTGGAAAGAGTACAAAAGCGTGCCATGTGCATTATTTTCTTGGCCACTCATACGACAAAGTTCTCCAATTGGCTAATTGCACAAGACTTAGCGACAAGCGAAACGAAACTTGTATAAATACCTTTATACAGAAGATTTCTAAACGTGCAGGTCCCCTTGCTGAACACGTGACACGATCTAGAGCTTGTGCTCAACAATATTATATTAGAAACTAAAATAATCTGTCATTGTATAAGTGCAGAACTGAACGTTTTAAAAACAGTTTCTTTCCAAGAGCAATTGTTGAACTGAATGCCATGAAATAGAGGAAGGAATCTACCTTAGATTAAATGGTTGGACAATTTATATTTTAAATATTCTTAACTTAATATTCTTAACTTGTATATTAATAATATTCTTAACCTATTTAACCTTAAATTTTATGACCATGTAAATAACTATAAACTAAATTTGACTTTGAATGTAAACACATTGTAATTCATTGTTTATGCGAAAATGTGTCATTAAACACCAAATAATGATGATCATTAAACACCAAATAATGAAATGATGATGATGATGATGATGATAATAGTGTCAAGGTTGCATAGTATTTCCAAGACTTCTGTGATGGTAAACGTCACTTCCGATAAAATTGGATCACCTATTGTATTGCGGTCAGAGCTTTCGCTGGTCAAAATGGTGTCTGCGAGAGAGGATAAAAACCGATGCGAAATACCGATTAAATAAATTAACGATCGTATCTGGAGTGTCAGCATAATTTCTCAGGTTTGCGGCGACGGCGGAATGGACCAAAGAGCGTTTTGGGTTTGATCTCAGTTCCGGCTCAATCGGTACAAAGAATGAATCGCGATGAGTGAGTTTGGTTAGCAGAGAGATAACAGGACAAACCTGTAGGTCGTTTTTAATCTTCCAATGGATCTTTCGTTAACACGATTCTTTTTTGCAACGTATTCCCATAGGCAGCCCAAAAGTGCATGTTGAAATTTTTACCCTCATGCGTGGCGCTCGGGCATGCATCGAGTCTACTCAGTTAATTATTATGACAAGGTTGGCAAGACTTTTAACGGAAATTTATTACAACGTCTACTAGAGTATGAATATTTCGCAAATTACAAGCAAAAACAATATAAAATATACATCATTTCAAAAACTGGTAATTTTACTACATTCTCTCAAAGTTTTAACTTCAAAAGTTCATTCTAAGGATGTCAAAAAAGCGATTATTTTCGGGTTTTTTGCAAAATTTTGTCAAAACTATACTGGGGTCACGTACTCTGTGGTGTTGTCATATTTTTTAAATCTAGAAGAAGCGCTGATTGACTATTGTGCATGATTCCAGTACAAACTTCGTTGATCTCCTCTTCAGCTTTCTTCGTTAGATCATGGCATGGTCGGTAAAGTGATTCGTTTCCAAGATGTTTCTCCATCAATGTGTTATCTAGATTACTGTCCATTACCACGAATTCGCCACCTTTATCGCTCACCGATATTCAAACCTCTCGGGTTTTCTTAAGTGTGGTCAATTCGGACAGTGTTTCTCTTTGGTTTCTGGTGAAGTTGGGAGGAAGTAAACGTGACTTGTGTTTATTGATTACTTTCTTTACTTCGTGTTTCAAGTGTTGTAGTGACGATTCTAAGATGTTGACATTTTGTGTCTGGTGCTTTGCAGTATTTGTCGAAGGGGCAATGTTCAATAGTTTGTTCTATAGAATGGGATGAGGAATTCTGCGTAGCCGTTGGTTGCTCGTTTTCTGCCGTTGATTGTTCGAGATGTATTTCTTTCCATCGTAGTCGGTATGCGAGGTTAGCCGATTGGACATTAACGTCAAACTCTGTCCGTTTGTTAATGGGTTTTTATTGAAGGAACGAATTGCGGTCCCAAAAAATCTAATAAGTTTGCTGTACCGTTAGGTAGATCTGATGTTGATGTTAATATTGTAACTCTTGGACATGACTCGAAGTTGTTATCAGTTGACGCTGCGAAGTTATGTCAGAAACATTCGGTGCATTGTGATTGTTGCATGACAAAGATTCAAACTTACGTACCATTTTAATAGCGTCGAGGTCTGGCAATGGGAAACTGGTTAGCCCCAATACTCGCTATACTCTTCATGGACAGCATTGAAAACCAAGCAATCTATTCTGATCAAGCTCTTTCCCTTCCCTTGTATTATCGATATATTGATGATTTTATTACACCTGCTAGCGGTCCAGACGAAGCTGCTAAGATCCAAGACAAGCTTAACTCACAAGACCCATCAATACGATTCGAAATCGAGTTACCAGGCGAAGATGGATTCCTCTTATTCTTCAACACAAAAATCAAGGTAAATGAATCTGGAACAGTGGAGACGGGATGCATACAAAAATCGGCAAACAAAGGAATAATGTTGAATGCAAAATCACATCACCCAAAACAAATCAAACGGGCTGCTATCGGTAATACCATCAAGACATATACCTCCATATGTTCAACCAACGCCTTGTTTGAAGAAGCTCATCGGAATTTTGAAAGAAGAGCGATACGAAACAGATATAGCAACAAGTATATAAAAAAAGTCAAAACAACAAAACGAAAACTACCAAAATCGAAAGTCGAAGCTTTACCACCGACATCCGAAGAGCGGTCCAGAGTTCAAACCTCAATGTCAGAATAGTTGAAAGACCACAAAGCTCACTTAAACAACTCCTTGTAGAATCGCGACCTTACGATAAAGTATCCACAGACACCTCGAAATGCCCAATCTGCAGCAACTCAAATGTTCCCGTTCGGTGCACACAGAAAGATGTCGTGTATGAAATCAACTGTGACCTTTGCGGGGCAACGTACGTAGGTGAAACAGGCAGACCATTGGTGGTTCGATACCAAGAACATTTTTGTTCCGCAGAAAATCCGAAAGCAAAGTCTTATAAAAATGTTACGAGGCTTTATTTAGGTAGTGAATCGTTACATCAATCTTAAATAACTATCAGTTTTTAATGTTCAATACTGTTCGTTCCTTCGTGTTGTAGTAGTTTCTTTAAAGTTCACTTCAACCTTGAACTGGCTTTCTCCGTCCGTGATCTGTTTGATTCTTCTTTCGTCCTTGTTTGTCTGAGCTTCAGTAGCTTTTCATCAATTGAGCTTTACTAAGTCTACGTTCACTCACTTCACTCCACTGACTTCACTTTACTTCACTTCACTTCGCTGACGAATTTGGGTTGTGCACGCCCTTTTATACTAACGGTTGAGGGGATCTTTGGACACGTGGTCTAACAAGTGGTGTGATCTGTATCCAGCCAATCAACGTTGAGCTATGGAAGAGTGGGTTGGCGTTGCTAGCTCGTTCCAGCCCTCACATTCTGTTTACTTAAGGCGTTGTCGCACTTGTCGAGTCGGTTCGCTGTTCAATCGATCAATGTTAAAATATGTTCACAACTTAAAATATACTTATCAAAATATCATAGTAAAATCTTCAAACTATATATACCTATGTGAACCTTACTTTACCTACTAAACTAAATTTACTTACAATTATATCGAACTAAGATTTTGATGACGTAATATTTTAATTGCAAGACCGAGTGTTGTCCAGCTTGGAATGACTCATTTTTACGCCTGAGTCTGTCCACGTGAAAGGTCAATGTTCATGAGACCTCAGGCAGCTGCTCTCTTTAAACAAATCTGCCCACAAGATAAACTATAGGAAACATGTCAATCAAAACATGACATCTTCAGATACACAACGGCAACTTGTTTAACAAACTGTCACAACCTGATGGAAGAAATAATGAATGTTTTCCGAAGAACTGAAATATTTACGTTACTTTGATTTGTGGTAAAATACCCATTATCTCTTCTCATTATGCTTAAGATGATATTTGCTTGCATAAACATTTCACCTGCTCTCAAGCAAACATTTTGTGTTATTTTATTTTTAGCCCAAAATTTCTGTGTATAAGTGATAATGTTTCGTAACAAAAACATGGCTTTCTCGAAACACTATCTCGACCAACATTACGGACAAAAACCTAAACTGTCTGTTAAGCCGGATTTTAAAAAGAACAAAAGGATCTGTAGAACGGAAAATTACCGAAGCCTTATTCATACAAAAGCTCAACCCAGACTTGAATAGAAAATGCGAACAGTTAAATGTCTTAGATTTCGTAGTTTAAACATTAATTAAAGACAGTTAAATCACAGAGTAGAAACATATAGAGACGTAACTAGTGTACCCACTTTTTTGTGCGCATGCTCGGCAAGTTACTAGATGCATGCATCTGATTGGATGACGACCTGATGACGACTCACTTTAAACTTGCTGAGCACGCGCAGTTGATCATTTTTCGCCCGGTCGCCTGAAATAAAAGTGGGTACATGATAACGTAATCTTCGGCAGTGTTTACAACGGTCAGTTACGTCTCTGTATGTCTTATCTACTCTGTGGTTAAATGTCTTAAGGCCCATCTACACGACACAACTAGTCGTATACGATTCGTATTCTGGCGTATGAAAACGATTGCTGACGCTACTATTCATGTTTATCCGTTTATGGCGAAGTTTGAAATGTGACCTTTTTACACGCATTTATTGGAATACATACGCCAGGATAAGAATCGTATACGACTAATCGTATCGTGTAGATGGGCCTTTAGATTTCGTAGTTTAAATTAACAATTTCTAATTTTATTATAATTAATCGGACACGTTATTTATACGCTTACGCAATTTTCGCACGCGCGAATAACGGCCGCAAGCTTTAACGTTTATGCATGCGCACGTTAATTTAAATTCAAATTGTAATCTTAACTACCTGAAGATGGAGTAAATCTCAGAAACGTGGTTTGTTAATGTAATAAACACATTCAAAAAAACCTTACTGTGGTCTATATATTGAACACAAAACATACAATTAACATAAGGCTTAGAGAATGTTCGTTCCTAAACATTTTGAATACCAAAAAAGTTCTACTAAAATTCCGTTGCATTCACAGGCAAGGTGTAAAAGGCGGGGTAGATGGTATGATAGAAGGTACACCATATCGAAAATACTGTGCAATTTTTGCCTTGAAATGGAAAAGCATACAGTTGTCCTATAATTATGTACTGCATGTAGATTCTCTAACAATTGTTGTACAAGATGCTTGTGATGTTACTCTGAGTGTATATCCACACCGGGCAGGCTTGAAAAATATGCCTGGCCACGGTGGGAATCGAACCTACGACCTTTGGAATACTAGCCCAATGCTCTGCCAGCTGAGCTACGCAGTCAGGTCGGTTCGAGTACGTATGTGATATTTCGAAACTGAGTCTGTTCCTTCGATATTTATGTAATCTAGTTATTATGATTACTAAATTACATAAATATCGAAGGAACTAGACTCAGATCACATACGTACTCGAACAGACCTGACCGCGTAGCTCAGTTGGCAGAGCATTGGGCTAGTATTCCAAAGGTCGTAGGTTCGATTCCCACCGTGGCCAGGCATATTTTTCAAGCCTGCCCGGTGTGGATATACACTCAGAGTAACATCACAAGCATCTTGTACAACAATTGTTAGAGAATCTACATGTTTTTGCCTCTTCAACTTGGATGGCATGAAGGATATGGACCACAATCCTCGTATCCGCCTCTTCGTGAGTACAATCTGTCATTGCGGTCGCAGAGCCAATGGAAATCACAGAAGTACCTGGAGAAAAATTATTTCGGTAGTTAACATTTTTTATGTGCGTTTATGTCTTAGTAGAACACTTAGGAGGCTTGCTTGTTGTTCAAAAGATTTGTTAGTTAATTAACTTTGTTGTATGACGCCTACAACATAATTTGGTTGAGTATCATAGCTGACATATGTGTTGCATGTTTACCTGATGTAACATGGATTGTCTTCCTCTCTGGCCAGTTATGTCTAGCAACCTTCAACGATAGGAAGTGAAACAACTCTTCTTTGTTTAACGGATCACGCAGGAATGACACCCTGTTGGATGGTAGTTTAGTACCCCCATCTACTTTCCGTCGAACGCCTTTGCCTCGCTTCTCCCTGGTGGACTCCTTGAGACTATTAGGTATGTATGTGTCCCAGACGACGTCCACTCTTGTACTTCTCTGTCTGCTGAGGTGTGGAATGAAGACGTTATGGGCGTAATCATCAAAGGTGTTCGAACCAGTT
>CACRXK020014490.1:0-13032 GCA_902702795.2 Paramuricea clavata
CTCTTCGACGAGTAAATATTGTAGAAATATTTACAGTCAGAGAGGTTTCGTGTGACGTTTCATCCCTATAAGTTATTATATTGCATATACTGTATATTGATTTTGTATTTTAATCTTAATATTTATTTGTTAATAAATTATTGTTTTTCAAGCACGTTTTGAATGGTTTAATGGCGAAATGGAAAGCAATTTTGATCACTTTAACCAATTTAAATGTTTAACCAATTTTAATTTGGTCATTTGAAATTGGTTAAAATGACCAAAAAAAATTGGTCGTTTGAATGCGTCTGAGACAACCAGTTTAAATTGGTCTTTTTAACCAAATAATTAATTGGTCAAATTGACCATTTATTTATTGGTCAAAACAACCAATTATTGCCGGTTGTTTTGACCAATAAATAATTGGTCAATTTGACCAATTAAATAATTGGTCAATTTGACCAATTACTTTTTTGGTTAAAACGACCAATTTAAACTGGTTGTCTCAGACGCATTCAAACGACCAATTTTTTTTGGTCATTTTAACCAATTTGTTTTTACTGTGTAGTGCAAAACTCGCAAATACAGGCAGTATTTCGGGCGGAAATTTGAGAAAACCCCGAATTTAATTATCCAAAATGAAATAAAACTCGATAAAATTGTATCAATATGATTTAGTAAATTTGAAAAAAATTGCACCAAGTTTCAATGAAAAATTGAAAATAACGGCAATTAAAAATAGTATAACGTTTTAGTTTTTAATAACTTTAAAAAAGGTACAACCTGGAAAAATATATCTCGGGGAAAATCTGACCGTAGCATATGCTACAGTTGCAACGATCTGAATCCGCCCCTGCAGTCGAATCAATTCAGACACCCGCTCACTATTTCTATTGCGGACAGTTTTCCAATGTGACGACATATATGGGGCGGGCTATATATACTGTATAAGACGTATAAACCACTGAATATTTTAGTTTCTTACTTCAAGATTCGTTCCCATTAAACCATTTTTGAAAATAATCAATTGAAAAGATTTGTCAAACCATCTGTTCTTACAGTTGCCACAATTGAGCGACAGTTGAAGCTGTAAAAAATATTATATATGCCATATATTATATATATATAAACTATACTATACAAATATTTACAGGTTCAAGGCCCTCGCGAGACTCCGGAATTTTCCCCGAGCTTTGAAAGGCGAGTTTCACAAACAACTTTAAAATAGGCGAAAATATAATTGGAAACAGAAATTAACAACCCTGTTTAATATGATCACCCTAATTGAACAATTTAACACAAACAGTGAAGTGGCGGACGCTAGGGGGGGGGGGCATGGGGACAACCGGCCCCCTTCCCCTATGAAAGTATCGTATAGGATAAGCTATATGTATTGCATGCAATTTAAGGCAAAAAAGTTTAAAGAACTATATTGATTTCCAGTAACGAAGGGCTGTTGATCATATGGTGGCAACCTAAATTCACCCATCCCCCCAATATTTCGCGAAGTGCCCGCCACTGTAAATGTAAGTTTGGATGGCAATCAAAATAATTGTTTTATATAGATAAAAAACATGGTATTTCCCACAAAAACGAACAACAATACAAAATGACTAACAAATACTACAAAAATACCATATATACCAGGCACTATGTTTACCTGGACTGAGTGCTTGAGGTCAAAATGGAGGTTATATATTCTCACGTTTCACATAGAATAGAAGCAGGGTGGTGACAGGGGCGCAGGAGTCAAGAACAAAGAGAAATATATTCATGCACCAAAGGTGAACATGCTATCAAAATGTCTGCGTTGTTGCATGATAATGTCAAAAGGGCCTCAAATCGATGAAAAAACCAAACAGACATATTAATAACTACTGTTTTTGGCGAGCTATATGAAAATCAAGAGAAGTTTTTAAATATTTTTTTCCATTCTTTGTTGTTTTGGTATTTGTTATGTTTATTTGTTTTTTATATTGGTTGACGAAATCTTGGTCAGTGAATTTTCACATAAAAGCAAAGACATATATGACGTGAGCAGTTGGCAGAAATCGAGCTCAAGTAAAAGTATAGATTAAGCAATCAGTCCAGGCATATTTACATATAGGTCAGTGCTGTATACGCAATGTACAGAAAATATACCAAGCTAACCTCATCAAGACAGGAAGGACTGTTATCTTCTAAAACAATAGTGATAAGGCTACTTTCAATTGTTCTCAAAATTTCCCAGTGGTATGGATTGCTTAAAATAAGATGATCTCTCTCCTGTGAAAAAATAATAGAGTACTATTGAAGACAATCATATTTAAGTGGTGTTTAGCCTACAAGCCTAGGCCTGGCCTTGATCAGGTTTATGCTTCACTAATTGGTTAGTGTAATCAGTCAATCAGTGTAAACCAAATTTGGGCCAACTGCCAAAGTCTGGACAAGGCATGCACTACTGTATATTCAGGCATTTGTTATACAGGATGTATAAAAACTAGGGATCCAAGAATAGTGTAAAGTTTCAAACTGAAAAAGACACTGCAAGAACTATATAGGGTCGTCGACAACCTAGAACAGTAAGAGCAAGCATAGGTTAGAGCAGCCATAGGTTATTCAAAAATGTGGATCACACCACGAAATAAACAGTTATCATAGGCATTTCATCTCATTATCTATTGTTTTTAATGCGTTCGGCACATGAGTAGCCTTGTGGAACTGATACAATTTATTTATTTATTGTGATGCCACACGCGACAACTCGAAATTTATATTGTTTCACCAACAACCAAATTTTGCTTATTCTAAAACTTCATTTGCATTGGGAGCTGTCGCTAAAAGCATTCCCACTAAACTTATTTAAAACTATGATTCTCATCACAATACTGTAAAATTTCGAAGAAACTTTACACTAAAAACGAGTTCTGGATTCAAATGTCAAATTCCGTAATTTTTAAAGTTTAGTAATTCAGCATTCTAACGATGGGTTACTTTTTACATTCCATTGAAGCGGTCTCGAAATTTGAAAAATATTCATTTTTCGTCTGAAAGGAGGAAATCTCTCAGTCCTGTTAGTTTATAAAGTAGTTAAAAAGATACATGCATATATAGGAAATACAAGGTAAAGGAATGAATTATGGGTGGTGAGTGGGAGGTGGCAACATTCGTCACTGCTGCACAATAATCCACAATGATCCCTTGTTATCCTCATCATTTCTCTATTAAGTATTGCGTAATTCTGCCTTTGGCCATTGTGTTGCCTGTGGGGAGGCTGACAAATAATGAAATATATGTACCTTTGCCCAGGTATCTCTGTTTTCACTTGTGAGACTTCCCACGCCTGGTCCAAATGGTTTTTGAGCTGCATCATCTACGATAGACCTCAGTTGGCTAAATACAATGGTATAAATATTTTCAGTGCCCTTATGACATCTCATTTGTGAAAAGGCAGTAATGTTATAGCCTGTAGTCTGGACTGAAAAAATTCCAACCAACAGCAACATTAAACTAAACTTTACCGATGCTTAACATGTACTGAATAGCTCTATCAATTCTAAACTGTTCCCCTGGATCGAGGTCCAGTAAGTGCCATCCCCTGTTTTCTATCCCAACTGTACCTTACTGAACAAGCCTGAAAATAAGCGGCCGGTCCGGGCATTGTCCGGTACGAAAAGGTAATTGTCCGGCACAACTGTGTTTTTTTTTGCCGGACAGTTTGTCCGGCAGCATATTAATACAACTATATTGGTGAAACTGACTACAACTGGCATTAAAATTTTCATTATAATATTTCAAAATATTTGCATTCCACATTTAAAAATTATGTGTATATGTCCAAATTTCATCGCGTATGAATGTTAAGACAATACGCCTGTGAAAATGCTGTGAAATTTATGATTGTTCGATTCCGTATGATATAATTGACTAGTGGCTTAGTTATTGTTACTAAGCTTTTCATTGGCTTCTTTTATTTCAAGGACCACGAAAAACTATATTTGCTCTATTGCGTTAATATTTTTTGTTAGGCACAAAATGTCCAGTGTCAGCTATGGTGTCAGGCACCAATCAGTTGGTACCTGACACTTTGTCACGCACCGTTGGAGATATATTTTCACGCTTGCTACTGAAACGTACAGTAAGGCTTTTCTTTGTTACCTCAGCACTACGGCAGAATCAATGGCTTTCACACAAAATAAAAGGCTACGTTACGTTACGACGGAAGTGGATGGATGTCTGTTTATTACTCTCCATTGTGTAATAATTGCAAGAGGGGCATTTTGGCTTTAAATTGGATTTGTAAAGTCGTGTTGTATAGCTCCTCCTCAAAATGTTAAAAGATATCTAACCATCCTCCCTGTATGTAGAAAGGAAGAATTTTAAGAAAAACCTGAATAAAATACACAAAGTTACTTTAACTTACGCTTTAATCTCCGGTATACCTATTGGCTCCAAATCAGATTTTAAAACTTCGCATTTATAAACTCTTCCTCGAGTTATAACAGTTATATACCTGGCTGTTGGCCCTGGTGCTACAGACAAAATAGACAAAATAATTCAAAACTTTAACACCATGATTCCTTCAGCAGCGTGCATGAAGATTGGTTTGCTTGGCGGGCGGGGGAGGGAGGTGGGGGGGGGGGGTAACAAACTCCAAGTGGGTCCAGAGGCATGCGTCTGGGAAATTCTTAATTCAAATCTATCTGAAATGCCATTTTCTTCGTTCTGCATGAGGAAAATTTGAAACGCAGAAACCTCGACGTTTCATTACCTTAACCACCAATAACAACTGTTTCAAGCCACATAACGAGGAATTATGGATATTTAATATATAATAACTTATCTTTAGTAGGGCTTAGTCTCCCTTTTTTCTACTTCTTGAAAGATGGGGGGCCTTTAACCCCCTTGTCCTCTCCCCCAGGTTCCGCCGTCTGGAACCGCTATGCATAATATATATTGAAAATTGCATTTAAGAAAACTGTAATGTTGTCATTTGAGAGGCATGCAGTTAAAAACCATGTGATCAATTAATCGTGCATGACCCAGTTCAGTATAAAATGATTATCTGCAAAAGCTCATTCTGAATTTTTCATGAACGATAATGAATGATTCAAATGTATATTATTAAGGAGTTCCTAATAGATTTGACCTGGTTCGTTTTCCGAATAAATTACCTGGTTCTATTCCACCAATGTAATGATCAATATTAAGCTTAGGTATTCGACACCAAGACATTAAATTATAATACTGAGACATACTTAGTGGAGTGCCATCTTTTCCATCCACTGGAAATTCTTGCCTGTGGGGAGAAAACAAGTAGCATTATAGTAAGTTTAAATATTTAGTGTTCTGAATTTATAGACATCTAAGGGGCTGTTGGTATGGAGCCGGACTAGTCTGGTTAACTGGGATAATTCGTTTAATCCAAACATCCAAAATGACATTTCAAAGTTGAATTAGCTTTGTTTGAATGACAGTATAAAGTTCATTCAAACGATCTTTTCCTGACCATAAATGAACCGTGTATGCAGGGATCTAGGATTTTTTGCAAGACTGAAATAGTCTCTAATTAAAATACAACATTTTTGTATTATGCTTGTGATGTTACTGTGAGCCGGTGTATATCCACACCGGGTAAGCTTGAAAAATATGCCTGGCCACAGTGGGAATCGAACCTATGACCTTTGGAATACTAGCCCAATGCTCTGTCAACTGAACTACGCCGTCAGGTCGGTTCGAGGATGTGATATTTCGGAACTGAGCCTAGTTCCTTCGATATCGATGTAATCTAGTAATCATGATTTTTTTCTGTGTTGGTGTAATGTACTCAAGCGAATATGATGCTTGTGATGTTACTCTGAGTGTATATCCACACCGGGCAAGCCTGAAAAATGCCTGGTACTAGCCCAACCCTCTGTCAACTGAGAAAAAATTCACACAAAAAAATTAATGATTACAGCAATACAGGCATATTTTTCATCATATTCAGTACATTACACCAACACAGAAAATATTTTTGTACTAATTTGATAAGATCAGGCATTATTCTTCAATTAAAGCACAGCTACTAACTGTTCCGATTTATTTCTATATTCTATTTTCAGGTCATACCAGTAATGCTATTTTTCCTTACATCCAGGAATCGGGATGGTATTCTACTATTCTGACTAAGGAGGCTAGTTGTATAGTGATTGTATGTTCGTGCTTTAAAAAATTGTAGTAGTTCATACCTCAAGGCCTAGAATTAGATAAGCCCTATTGTTAAAATTTTAGGACTACATCAATGATGCCAATGGCTGATAACTTTGTGTTGTATGCATGTATGGATCATAGTTTGGAAACTCTGCGAAAGTCTTTGTTCTATTTTGTCTATATCTATATGCAAACTTGTGAACAGTGAAGACAATGTATTATTGGCATAATGAAGCAACCATCCAATGTCAATGACACAATCTCGTGTCTTTAACTGTATTTAAATTTTACGCAGTTTTAATTTCACGCACCTTCAAATGGTGCAACCTATAGTATAAAACTAGAAAATCACATACGTTTTAAAATGATATTTTGATTAATTTGATACCATTTTATCAAAATTTTCCATCCACCTGAACCGAAAAATCTTAACAGACAGACAAGCCGGGGAGTTTTTTTATGCAGCTGCTACAACAAATCTTATATGCATATATTGTCATATAGGATTATTTCCAATTTTTATCTACCTTTCAGTGTGCCACTGTGCCAAGCAAATCTTTTCGCGCGGATTTATTACATTTATTATGCACGCTTCGTGCATCCGGAAAGTATAGCTACTTACTACTTAGCCCTGGCCAGGGTTCGTGCTATACTCCTTAAATACTACATGAAGCCTGAAGTTAAAATTCACTTGTTCTATATGCGGGGCTTTACTGTAAATCTGCGTGAATTCTAATATCTTGCAATTTAAACACAAATAAAGTAAGCAAAATTTCGAAAGACTTGCTCACGGTGAAGCCGTATCAACATAAAACCATAGCTCATTATAGACGCTTTGAAGTTTGCCAACCGATCAATAAAAAAATAATGTTATTTTTCTCTTTCGAAAGTTATCGTCTATTCTCTATTTTTCATTCATATATAAATTACAAATAAATACCTATACAGTAGTTTCCATTCGTTTAAAAGATAATATAACATGATTGCAGTTCGGTTGATCTGTGTCCCCTCAAGAGCTGGCCAGATATCTTCATACAGTAATACTGGACCTGACACGTTTATGAACGGTGCAATAGGATATCGTGATTTTAAATATCCAACCTCCTCCCACCATTTCTCAAGCTGTAAGCAAATATTAAAGAGATGAAAAATTAGTTCGCTTTATATCCAAGGGTGGGTAGTAGCGAAGTAGTTGTAGTTCGCTACTGTAGCGAACTACAATTTTCAAGTAGCCAGTAGTTTTTGACTACTTTTTTAAAACAGTAGCTGTAGTTATAGCAAACTACATTTTGCCTAAAAGTAACCAAGAAGTTGACTACTTTTCAAACAGCGAATCGCTATTCGCTACTTTTTAAAATTGTTAGTAACTTGATAGAATAGAATGATATTGAGACACGGTTTGCTTAAAATCAATACTCAATAGTCAATTTGCACGCCTGAACACTGTAGTGCTTTCAAAAATGTTGCTTTGTATTTACTGTTGTTACTCGTAAATCGATTTGTTATAGGTTACATTCCAGCCTGAGTTAGTAGATGCTCCAAATACAGTAAAACTAAAAATATATAGTTCGCTACATTTTTTAAGCAGTAGCTGTAGTCAGTAGCGAACTACCTTTGTTCAAAAGTAGCAGTAGTTGTAGCTGACCACAGATTTTTGAAGTAGCTGTAGTTATAGCGAACTACAAATATTTTGTAGTCAACCCACCCTTGTTTATATCACGCTAAATTTATCACGCTATATTACATGCGTACAGGCCGTTACAGTATCAATGACAGTAACACAACATATTGTCAAATAGTGTTGCACTATTAGAAAGTTCACATACTGTAGTTACACACCGTTATACAGCTTTACATATAGTGTGGCACACTTTGTCTGTTAAATATTGCTATTAATAGAGTTGCTATAGAGAGTGTTATTACGGATCTCACCGAACTGTAGCCTACGGTGTAGACCCCAGCAGAAACACGTTTCACGAAACGTGTTTCTGCTGCGGTCTACACCGTAGGCTAACCGAACTGTGGAATCGCATCGAAAATTCGTGTTTACAATTCTAATTTTAAACAGTTGTTACCATGGATAATAAAATAAATGGATAGGAAACTAGCTGACGTCACAGAATAAGAAGGTACAGCAGAAGTGTAACTTGAGTCGGTTCCTTTATTGTTTTACGTCCACGAAAATTTTAACTTGCTCACGCTATCCTGGCTAGTACAACCGGAAGTTTTTATCAGGTTTTGGTAGGTACAAAGTGCCGGTTGTACTAGCCAGGATGGCGTGATTGATGACGAATCGCTTATAAAAACGCGGACAAATACTTGCTTGAGTTACACTTCTGCTGTACCTTCTTATTCTGTGCTGACGTGACCCAATGTTTTCAATGGGCTGATGGCGTGGTTGGATGTTCAAACCCAGTTACAAACCAAATTCTCAAAAACGGCATGTTTAGCAATAATACAGCTAACATTTTAGTCTAAGAGCAAATAAATATAACCACGCCATTCTACGATGAAAACTCTAAGTATTCCCAGTCAATTTTAGCAAATATTTCAAGCACTAAACAGTGAAAAATACATCGCAAATTTCGTTAAAATTTGTGACGCCAATTTCGTAGGTACAAATGTAAAAAATACAAAACGAAGACGAAAAACATTTACCTTGAATACTTTGTCGTGGCTTAGGCATGTTTTTAAAACAATTAGACCAGTTTATGCTTGAATATCACCCTTTTAAAGTGGAAAATATAGCAAAACAACAAAAATGCCGAGAACTTTGGTACTATTCGAGGGTCTGAATGGGGTTAACTGACTACTTACATTTACCTGAATTTTTGACTGACAACTGACAAAATATCCTAACTGACAACTGAGAAATGATGAAAAAATTATGCGTCAGCTTTTTTGCAGTAACTGACTACTGACAGCTTGCAATATATCGCACTGACAGCTGGCTTAAATTTTAGCTGACAACAGACACCCAAAGACCCCCATTAAGACCCTCGTATTCGCAATACGCGTGACGTTTTTCAACAAGGATGAGTCAATGACGTCAGGAAGTTTCCTATCCAATTATTTTACAATCCATGTTGTTACCGGCCAAGAACCGGATTGGCTGTTTAAAATTTGAATGTTTAAAACATGCAAAAATAATATGTAGGTGCGGTCGTAGACGTTTGTAGGAGTGGCGGCGATACGAATTTTTGATGCAATGCCACAGTTCGGTGAGATCCGTAATACATGCATGCACACTATTATGCATTGGCCACAAGGACGTGTCGTCATGTCGCAACATCATACCATGGATAATAAAATCACAGAATAGATACCGGGCCAGAAGTGTCACTCCTATTTGTTTTGGCTGAAGGAAAACGTCCGAATTTTTTTTGCGTGCTATGACGCCATCCTGGAGTGCACCCGGCACTTTGTACCTATGTTTGCCTATGAAAAACGTCCGTGTGCACTCCAAGATGGCGTCATATGATGGCGTATTTTCACGTCAGCACTCTTAAAATTTCGGACAAAATATCGTCTGAGTGACACTTCTGGTCCTGTATCTATTCTGTGATAAAATAAATGGATAGGACTCTAGATTGCAAAGTTCTCGGCATTTTTGTTGTTTCGCTATACTTTCCGCTTTAAAAGAGTAATATTGAAGCATATACTGGTCTAATTGTTTTAAAAACATGCCTAAGCCACGACAAAGTATTCAAGGTATATGTTTTTCGTCTTTGTTTTGTATTTTTTTACATTTGTAGCTACGAAATTGGCGTCCCCAATTTTAACGAAATTTGGGATGCCTTTTTCACTGTTTAGTGCTTGAAATATTTGCTAAAATTGACTGGGAATACTTAGAGATTTCATCGTAGAATGGCGTGGTTATATTCATTTGCTCTTTGACTAAAATGTTTAGCTGTATTATTGCTAAACATGCCGTTTTTGAGAATTTGGTTTGCAACTAGGTTTCAACATCCAATCACGCCATCAGCCCATTGAAAACATTAGATTACGTCAGCTAGTTTCCTATCCATTATTTTATTATCCATGATCATACGAAACAAGTAGCCTTGTATTTTTGAACCAGATCACAGAGTAGAGACATACAGAGACGTAACTAGTGTACCCACTTTTTTTGTGCGCATGCTCGGCAAGTTACTAGATGCATGCATCTGATTGGATGACGACCACCTGATGACGACTCACTTTAAACTTACTGAGCCGCGCAGTTGATCATTTTTCGCCCGGTCGCCTGAAAAAAAGTGGGTACATGAAAACGTAAGCTTCCGCAGTGTTTACAACGGTCAGTTACGTCTCTGTATGTCTTATCTACTCTGTGACCAGATACTGCTCCATAGTAACATGGCTTGGAATGGAAAAAAGGAAGGATGCGAGCGGTATTTATGCGATTGAGCGAAATTTATGAAATTCACATGATCTAGATAAAGGATCATGGAAGAAAAGTTTGAGAGGAAAACGGTCCAAGAAAAACGTAAAGTGACACAACCCAGACGATTATGGAGGATATTAAACTGTAGATAAGATACACACAAAAATACTGAACATTGAAACTTTTATATTAAAAATTCTGTTAGGGAACTCAAGTCTCTGCATGCACCTGTGTATATAAGGAAAACCTAACCATAGTTAATGAACCGGCATGGGCGGATTTCCTGGGGGGGGGGGGGCGGGTTTAAACCCCCCCCTATAGAATCTCTCTAACCCCTCTTATAAAGTGTTCAACCCCACCAAAATTTCGCTTCACCCCTCCTATTTTGTCATTTTGTATGACAATCTTTAACCGTAACGCTCAGTGCTGCCGCTAATTGCACCCCACTAGAAATTTTCCCACCTTTCCTTTAAAAAAATGAAAATCCGCCCTTGAATGAACGTACATGGTTATAGGAAATTTCTAAAATCTTTTTGTTCTAGGCTATTGTGTACCTTGTGCAGGATCACGATTAATAATTATATTGTGCTGCTATTGTTTTACATGCATCTGCTAAAGCGGTTGATGCGTAGGGCAATGGCATGAAGTGTTTGTTTTGGCTAAGCACTCAACTGGTGCAGAATTTTAATCCCTCACAACTATAATTGTGATATTTTTATAACCAATAGAGGATGTTTCTGTTTCGTCGTTGGGCCATTTCTAACTAGTTTTGTTCAAACCCCGTTCAAACTCATGTTTGTGTTTCTTGAATAACATCTTTGAAGTTTTCTGGCTTGCGGCCTTAATAGACCTAGCTGAGGTAAATGACCTAACTGCAGTATTAAGTAAGAAATGAAGTTGAAATGTAGGATAATATTAAATTTTCTATATCATGAAACATTTAGTATCTCAGTATTTATATCGCACAGTCAAAGGATGCATGATGCATACAGCTCCTCTTTTGGTCACAAACAACAACATTTAATACAACAATAATAATTTATTTCAAGTTTACCCAGTTTTTAGATTGAGAAGCTCTTTCTTCAAGTTTCTTCTGTAAAACTGGACCAACGCCACGACAAAAGTCTTGAACTTTAGTTTTTGTAACAGCGAATTCCTTCTCACTTACACACGGTCTCACTATTAAATCAGAATTTCAAACACTCATTAATAATTCATAAGGTTATTGGCAAATCATGTCAACCATAATATGTCACGTGCAGTGGCTTTAAACCTGATAAAACACTCCTAATTAGTATTCTTTATATAAAGAATACTAATAAGGCAGTATCTATTGTTGTCGTGTCCTCATTAGTATTTTTTATATAAAGAATACTAATTAGGCGGTATATCTATTGAATTTGTATAGTCGTGTTTGAAGCCGTTTAATAAACTCGCAGGTCGTGTTTTATTAGGTCTAAAGCCACTCGCGCTGCGCGCTCGTGTCTTTAAACCTAATAAAACACTGCTGCAGCTCATTTATTAAACAGTACATAATTTCCAGGAAACGTTCATGTAAATTAACTTGTACGTAGTCGTACGTAGTACGAGTGTCGATATACATATATGTAATCAGTAAAGACTATATGGTTTGAATATAGTATACATTGAAGACAGACTCAAAGATAGATCTATCAGACTATACAGGGTGTATAAAAAGAAACTGAACAGATAGTTGAAATTCCTCTCAAATTCGCAAAACAGCTATTAGTATCCAGTTTTTGATATTTAACAAATATAACACATTTTCCATGTTGATATACAGTTTTAGTATTTTCGCACAAGTGAACATAACAAATCCTACAAGTTGATTGGTCAAATTTGAAGTATTAAGCTGTTATATTCACCCATAGAAATTTACAAAATGGCGGCTAGCCGTTTTGTGGAAGTTACTGATAAAGAAATAAGCGAAATTAAAATAAATTCAGTCCCTAAAAACACAAAAAAATTGTGTAAAATACTAAAACAATCATTCACCTCAGGCTTGGTGATTATCGGGGAACATTCACCTCGACTTCGTCTCGGTGAATATTCCCCAATAATCACCACGCCTTCGGCGAATAATTGTTAAATATTAACACGACTGGAAATTGGGAAAACGAGAAATTGTGTGGAAACATGACGCCCGACAAAGAAACATAAAGAAGGAAATTTTCCGACGTTTCCGTGTTGACATTGAGTTATATCAACACGACTCTTAGCCAATCAGCGTTCAGAATTTACAAATGCTATATTATATATATATATATATATATATATATATATATATATATATATATATATATATATATATATATATATATATATATATATATAGCTTCTTTGGGTACTTAGGGACCGGTCATTATTTATGGAAGGGGGAGGGGAATTTTTTCTTTTCTAAATTTTTAAAATTGAAAGCCCCCCCCCCTAAAAGAGCAGAAATTTAATGATGAGCCCCCCTGCATATTAGAATATTT